>JAQZBX010000261.1:0-113308 GCA_029593785.1 Cabassous unicinctus
TTTTTTTTTTAAGTCAAATTGCTTTCAGTGTTTGGTAAATTGTTCAGTGCCATGTGGATCAAATTTGAGTGTGACATGTAACATCAATCTAATGAAAATGATTAATACATTGAATAGTGAATGGACACTCTATTAGAGTGCAAGCTCTTGAAAGTAGACATTGAGTATGGTAAGAAAAAATCAGAAGAGTAGAAGACAAGATGTTTTAGGTCAGGGGATTTAAAGGTGGTATAGAATCATTTTGGAAATGCTATCTGGGAGTCCATATTGGATTTTAATGGGTTTTTTAAAATGCAGTCAGCAGTCTGGGATTGTGCTTTTGATTATTCTAGGTTTCTATTAAAAAGCCATGGAAGTACAAAAAATATAAGCAAATATGATGTATGCTGTAGTAAAATTTTGGGCAGGGGCAAAGAGGATTTCTGACATAGGAACACTTAAATTTATCTAGAAGATTGAGAAAAAAATGTCACAGAGGATATAAGTGAGTTGAATTTCGAGTGAGAGGAATTCATCACCTTGAGAAGGAAGAGGGCCAAGTGAATAGGAAATAAGTAATAGGATATTGAATTGGACTTTTCCTGGTGGGCCAGAATTAGTGAACAGTATTCCCCTCCACCACCAAGGTTCAATGAGAGCCAAAGGAACAGGCCTGCAGGAATATTCTCTACTTGCCCACTTCTAATTATATATGGTGAGGACCAGGTGATGTAGTGAATGTGAAAGTATAGAGAAAGTCACTGGGTTTTAGATGGGTGGCAATGAAGAAACTTGTATTCTCCCTCTTGGAGCAAGGATGTGAGAAATTCTCAGGGATAGAATGTATACTATGGAAGAAACCCACCAACATGCTCCAGAAAATAATGGATTTGATGTCTATAGGGAGGACTGGAAACTCCAACTCAATTAAATAAATGGATTGTCTCTCCTACCCTCCAATCCTTCCTCCCTGTCTTTAAATATGTAGGATGCAGTGTCTAGAAGAGGGAAGGGAGGAAGGCAGTAAAAAAGCTGAATACCCTCTTTCCCAAGCTCAACTCAAGTTTGCATTAGATAAGTTTGGAATAGAATCAAAGATTGGAGTTTAAAGATGAATGAAGTAATTTTAAAAGCGGAAAGTGACTGGGTAATCTGCCCAGCAGGGCTGAGAAGGTAGAGTTTGACCTAGAGCAATTCAGAGGAGTAATTGGAAGAAATATAAACTTTTCATATTCATACTCCTTATGAATTGAGATTACTCAGAAAACAGGTGTATTACATATGCAAAAGCACAGGTATAAAAGCACATGGCATATTCCAAGGACAGTAAGTACTTTGAAATGACTAGAAATCAGGGGATATACTGTAGAATGCTGAGAGATCCAGCTAGAAATTTAGGCAGGGCCTTGTATTCCATCTTTAGAACTTGGAATGTATTTTGTGGCTGAAGATCCATGAAAGGTGTTAAATGTGAGAGTAATATGATCAGTTTCTCATTTTGAAATATTGAATATCCCATGAATTTATTTTAATCATTCAATAGCTAGAGTCTGAATTAAATTCCAGGAACTGTATTTTGAGTGATACATTAGTGAAATGGATCCATACTTTTTATGCAAAAATGAACAGTGAGGAACTAGAAACCAAGTGATATGAGACTTTCCAAAGTAGGTGGTATTTGATTTAGCCTTTGAGATACTAGTAGAATTTTCATAGCTATAAACAGAGCACATAAAGGGAACAGAAAATAATGTAATTTGATTTGGGTTTAGTAACTGATCCTATTTTACCAGAATATAAACAGCATATAGTTAAAGTAAACATATAATTTATTGTCAAAATTTGAACACTTCTGAGAAAGAAAAGAGGAGTTAATAATTTTGATGAGGGACCACTAGACCTACCCCCAGAAAGCTGGAAGTATGGTCATCTATATATAGGAAACATGCAAAGATATTTTTTAAAAAAGACTGAGAGATGCTAAATATTCCTGTTGAATTTGCACTACAAAGAGTAGAGAACCATTGAAGATTTTTCCATCAAAACAGCACTTTAGTAAAATTAATGTGACATAAACGTATAATTTGCATTAGACACAAAAGAGCCATGCATGAGGGAATCAGGCTAAGTACCTCCATCAAAATCTAAGAGTTTATGAGGTCCTGAATAACGGTGAAGACAATAAGAAGTCAAGAAAAGTTGCAAGATACCATTAGAGGAAACAAAGAATTTGGTAAACAATTCAATGTGACTTTTACAGTTGTGGGTGGAATAAAATATGACTTTTAAATTAAGATATGTTGGACTGTTTTTGGTAGTTTTGGACATGAAGAAAAATGGATGGATTTGAGAGATTTAGTAGCTCAGGGTAATATAATATAATGACATTGGGAACGCTGAGTCAGACAAAATTATGCATTTTTCCTTTCCTTTCTTTTTATCCTTTTTATTTTCTTTAAGTTGCAAGGATTCTCACAGTCTTAATTTACTAATATTCACTGCAAATCTTCAATTAGGGACTTTATTATGCAAGATTTATTTTATCTCTGAATACATTTTCTTGGTATTCTTATTACTATTATATAAAATAACATTCCATAGAAACACTTTTAAATTAAAAATGCAGTACAAATAAATGGAATGAATATCTCAAAGTCACAAACTAGTTTGTGGAAAAATAAGTTTACATGAATCCCAATTTTCAATTTGATAGCATTTTTTGTTTGTTTGTTTGTTTGTTTTTGCTGTTGTGTTTGTTTTTATTTTACACAGTGGAAGTCATAGAAGTGAAAAAGAATATAAACCAAAGAGTGATAAGAATGTGAAGTCTGAAGGCTGAATAATTATTAAAGTGTGCATATGGGGGAAAGTAAGCACTGTCCTAACACCAGGACCAACATATTTCAGGGTCATAAAATCTAAACAAGAAAATTTTCTAGAAAATTACTAATGACTCTTAGAGGAAGGGCAAAGTAATGCAAGTAAATACACAATGAACTTGTCCAGATATGACCCAATGTTCAATATGTGCCCACAATGGGGCATTCCTAGGAGATGGTCTCCCATTAGACAACTATGGCATAAAGCGTGAGTGAGATGAATGTGGACATTGCATATTTTCTATGATAATAAGGAGTCATAAAACGTAGCAGCCAGGAGAGGAACAATGTTTATTTCGTAGGGAGTAAGGGGAATATTCAAATTCCTGTAAACGAGGCCACGAGCAAGCAAAAGCCACACAAGAAGTAGGCTCCATGCAAACTCAGAAAAAACAGAGGATGCTACACTTCACATAAGCCTTTGACTTAATTTCTCCATAGGAAGGCTAAACTTCCAAAAAAGCAGTACCAATTTGCGAAGACTGTAATAAGTTTTTATTTGCACTGGTTTGTTGGTTTTTGTTAGATTCTGGCACTCAAGAAAATCTCTGTCCTATCACTAGCTGTATAAAAACTTAAGGAGAAGACATTCAGAATTTAATCCCAGAGTTAAGACTTTAAATTATTAAAATATACAGTGTACAACAAAAGATTATAAGACATAGAAAGAAGAAGGAAAAGATGGCCCAACCAAAGGAACAAGATAAAAATCCAAAAACCATCAACAAAGAGGACTAGGATTTGTCCATATCAGACATAGACTTAAAAAAAAAAAAAAAATCCTCAACAAATTCAAGGAAAAACAAAACGGGAAGCAATGAAGAAATAATATGAGAATCTCAAAAATATGAGGAATTTTAAAAAGAAACAAACAAATACTAGACTTGAAGCCCTCAATAAATGAAATGAATTTCTTTAGTGTTTGCACAACATTGTGAACATAATTAACAACACTAAATTATACATATTTGAATGTGGTTTAAAGGGGAAATGTTAGGTTGTATATATGTTACTAGACAATAAATTTTGAAAAAAAGAGGATGGTACAACACAATCAGGGAATCCTAATGTAAACTATAAATTATAGCTAATGGTAGAATTATAATATTTTTCATGAATTTTATCAAAGGTGCCATACTAATGCAAGGTGTTAATAATAGGGGGTATTAGGGTATTTGGCATTTTGGGCATGATTTTTCTATAAACCTACAAATTCTCTGTTAAATTTTTTCAATTAATCAGTAAAATTTAGAAAATTGTTCATCATCAATGAATAATTGAAACAACTATTATAAATGAAATACATATTTCAGATAATTAGAAAAATCACATGCAAATATTGGCATCTCAATAATCAATAATCAAAAATAAATGTGTTGGGAAGCGGGTGTGGCTCAGTGGATGGAGATCCCTTGTGAGAGCAGGCCAGCCTGCGGGAGCGGTAGGCTGATGCAGCAGGACCTCACAGCAAGGGGGAGATAAGCAGACACAGAAGAAACACACAGCGAATGGACACAGTAAAACACAAGCAGCAAGGGGAGGATAAATAAATAAATAAATAAATCTTTAAAAAAAATAAAATTAAATAAATGTGATGATATATAATTAAAATGAGAATTTTTATATTCTATGTCAAATAAATATTACTATCTTTATTATGAAAATCAAGATATATCTACCTTTTATAGTTTTACTTCCTTTAATTTGTTTTAAATCCAATTGCTTATATCATATTTCAAATGTGTCACCCAAAGTATTTTTACTATTTTGCATAACATTATTATATTTATGCATTAATACTTGTCTAGGGCCTCCAAAATTCTTAATATATTATCTAAGCCATATAAATTCTACAATTCAGTTCATATTATCTAAAATTGTCTAGGAACAGATATATACATGGTCAGATCTTTGATCCATTAATCAGGACTACAATATCTCTAAGATGTAAATTATTACAAAATAGATTGGTTCAATTAATATCAACCATGTGTAGGAATATCATAAATTTTCATCAGTTAAAAAAAGGTAAATTTCTGTCAGTGTCAGACTAAAAAATGCAACAATTTAACCCACATTGTTCTGTTACTTTTGGTGAATGAGAACAGAAGAAATTGAATTCATTTTGGCAGAGAATTGACTCTGTTGGTTTTTAAAAAGGGTATTTATTTGAGGTAAAAGTTTAAAGTTATAAGGCCCTAAAGAGTCCAAATCAAGGTTGGTTTCTCACCAAAATTAGTTGCATTGTGTTGAAGCAAGATGGTGGGCAGTCTCTGCCTGGTCTCTCCTTACTTCTTCTTAAGGTTCCATGGGCCCACCTTCTTCTGATCTTAGCTGTAGGCTGGCACAGGGCTCGTCTCTCTTCCTGGGGCTGCAGGATCAAAGTTCTCTCCTCTGGCATCTGTGGAGCTCTTTCTCTTTTCTTGTGTATCTTCTTCTGTGTGTCTTCAAGAGTGAGTGTCCATTTATATACCCCACTAAGGGGGATGGGCACTTGAACTGAGTTACACCCTACTTACGTGGTTGAATCAGAGCCCTAATCTTAACAAAGTGTAATCAAAGACATCTCAGCTAAACCTAATACAATCAAAGTGTTTCACACCCAGAGGAACAGACCAGTTTACAAACATAATTTCTCTTTTTGAAATTCATAAATAATCTCAAACTGCTAAACTAACATACCAGTTTCTTGACTTCTTCTTGCATCAATTTTCTATTAATATAAGCTATTTCATCTTCATTTATAGACTACCAATAAATGAAACTACTCTGAGCTGACTGGGTACACAGTAATTCATATACAGATGACAATATTTTCTTCTGATGTAAATTCTTACTGCAGCTTGAGAAATAGGAGATATAAATATTTAGAGGCAGAGAGACTTGAAAAATTTTATTTCATTGTTTATTTATTTGTTCATTCATTCATGCTAAATAGTAGGAATATGGAGCATTTCCCTTACTTTCTGGAAGCTTACAGGGTAGTGAGCTTAAAAACATAAACTAGCAAAGACACTTCTGGGTTTACATTAAAATATTGCCAAGTATGTTTAAATGAGGAGACTTTCATCCCTCAGATAATTTTGTTACCAAACAAGTGGGCTTGCTGCCTGATGCACACTAGAACCAATTCTGTGATACCAGGGTTTCACAGGGAGAAAGAGTTAATTACAGGGTAGACAAGCAAGGAGACAGGAGCAAGCTCAGCTCTGTCTTTCCTAGTTGGAAGGGTAAGGACTTTTAAAGCTAATTTAGGGTAGGGTCTGCTATCAGGTGGCACTTAGTTGGAGCATGTCTGCTGCTAATCAGCTGCTTTTTCTGAGGAGTGGGCTTTGATCTTACTGAACTTCTGTTTGTCAGACCTCTCACTTCTTTTTAGGGTCCAGTGTTTCTTCTTTTTGTCTCTGCTTACTTTGGTTCCACAAGTAAGCCTTGTGTTCCAGAGTTACTTTTGGTCACTGTTAGTAGAGAACACACAAGTGAGCACCCAGGAAGCCTCTGAAACTGATAAGCACTTGTTGGAGCTGGAATAAACAGGAAATAAAGGAAGGGACAAGGGAGTATTAAGCTGAAGTAACAACTGGAGGTCTAGTGAAGCATCTGGTTACAGCAATGTTACAAGTCACAGTTAACCTGAGATAATGAGTATACTAACAAATGAAAGAAATAACAAGTAAAAGAAAGTATGCTCTTGCTAACTGCTGTAGTTCACAGTTAAAATTTAAATTAAAAACTTATTTTCTGATATGTCTACTGGGAAGAAGAAATGGATATTGATTATATTGAACTAAGGTTAGAGGAGATAAAGCATTTAGGAAATCAAAATTTAGTACAAAATGTAATAGAAACAGCACGTTCTAACAAACAAGATGCATATTTATTATAATTTAGTATATTTGGCAATTTTTTTTTAATTTGGGAAGATGCTTAGAAGAGTGCACCCCAGGCATGCAAGAATTGATTCACACTTGCTTGGGTTAGTTTTCCATTGTTGATTATATAATGAACACCTAGTAAAAATGATTTAAATCTCTTTATATTTTCAGGCTTAACACTTTAGGATAATTATCATATCATAATGTAGAATCTATATAATAAATAATATTGATATCCAGTACCATGACAACTTAATAGCCATTTATCTCTCAGGTTATAGGCCACAACAAGTTAAAATAACCAGAAAAGATATCATAAAAATTCCAAAATCAATTTTCAATACTGGTCCTTCAAACCCAATTAGGAAAATTAACAGAGCTAAAGACATTTTAATAGTGAGCCTTCATGCTAATAAAAATAATGACCTCTCTTACAGCATTTATTGCATACTGTATTCTGCAAAGTTCACATATTTTTCCTCTATTCTCTCATACAATATAAAATCATTGCTGGCAATGATTGGCTTATATTGGATTCAGAGGTACTTCCATTGACTTGTTGATCCAATCTAGACACATGATAAACATGGCTTAGTTTAGATGTTTGTAGGATGAAAAATTAGACTCTGAGTAGCACATGATTTAACTTTAGTTTTAGCTGCATGTGATACTCTTAATCAATAGGTATATATGTATTTTTCACTTTGCAGGGAGCCCAGAGACAGACAATCCAGGACCTATATAGTAACTCCACAGTGGCATTGGGGCGAGAGGCTCCTTCTATTTGTTCACTCTGCTGTCTTCAACAGGATGTTTTTATCATCATGATCTCAAATCTGCCCCACTTCAAGCAACCATGCCCACATTCCCATATGAAAATGAAAGGAAAAAAAGAGTAAAAGAAAGGTATCTTTTTGTTTTAGGCACAAATATGATGCTACAATACATAATGCCTTTAAATTGCTTTTGCTATATTAAGAATATAGCAAAACACAACACTAACATATCATTCCATGTCAGTACATGTAGATTTACCACACAAAAACCAATGTACAATTAACGGACATTTAAATTATTTGAAATTTTTCACAACTATGAGCAATGTTGCAAGGAACACACTTGTTCATGTCTTTGCATTCTTGTGTAAATGTATCTTTTATATAAATCTTTAGATAAAATATGTCTAGGTAAAAGAAAATAAAATTTTAGATTTTGAGAGATATTGCCATTTCCTCCAAATTTTGGATTGATTCATAACTCTAACAGCAATGTTGAGCATATTTGTTCTTTCACGGACATTTAAACAATTATTTTCAAATGTATTACTATTGCTAATTTGATAAAAATGGAATTCATTATTTCGGTTGGTATTTCTTTAATTTGGGGTGAATTGAATATCATTTTGTGTTTCTTTGGGCCTTTTGCATTTATTTTGTGTGTCAGTTAGAGTGACCTAAAATCATCCCACACCTAAAATGCATCCCCTGTATATTGCTTTCATTTCAGTGTAGCACCTTGGAATTATTTTGGCATATTTAACAAGATTATTCGTCTTTTGTAGCAATGTAGGAAAAAACAAAACTTTAACTCTGAATCTGTCATAACATTCATCACTTGTCATACCAATCCCTGAGTGTTTCACTAAGAATACACATTTGCAGCAGCAACCACATCACTCATTGAAAACTATTTAATTCTATACATAATTAATTCTATATATTTATAGAACTAATTTACATGCCATTTAATTCTTTGCACAACAGTAAGAAAATTTATGACTATAAATATATATCTATATGTGCATATGTATAAGTATACATATAAAACTTTAGTGTGAGAATTTTGTGTAACCTCTGATGAAAACAAGCATGAATATTAAGGAGTAATTTGTCTCCTTAAAGAACAGAACAGGAAAATATTATTTAGGAAAATAATTCAGAGAAACAGAGACAGAGAAAGAAAGAGATGGTAGAGGTAGAAATAGAGGTATAAGTGGAGGTGGAAGTGGAGGTAGGAAAAATATAAGAGAGAGAGAGAGAGAGAGAGAGAAAGGGATCTGGAGACATAATGAGAAACATTGCACTAGGTAGATGAACCATTTTTTGTGGTTTTACATAAAATTGTAATATTTTTATTTTATTTATTGTGTTTATTTATAACTGTTTAACCCAATACCACAATGGTTTAAGATGTGTTTTTATTTGTTTACTTGTTTGTCTTGGTATGGGAACAAGTAAAGGGTATTTAGTAGAAGAAAGGTATACATTGCCCATTTATGATTAAATTGTTCATTATTTTATCGTTGATTTCAAAGTTGTTTTTTAATGACAAAAAATGAGCCTTTTGTCTTATATGTTGCAAATATTTTTCCAGTTGATTATTTATCTATTTACATTACTTACCATATTTTTGTACTTTAGAAATAAAAAATGATAATGAAGGTAAAATGTGAAAGTTGCCTTTATACTTATCATAATCTACAAGTATTCTCAGTTAATTTTGTCATACTAGTATTAATTTGGGATATTTCAGAACTTCAAGTTAATTTTGGTCAAATAAATTATATTTAAAATATTCTAGGTTAAAAGTAGATGTATGTCATTATGAAACGTTTGCTTTATTCATTCACTCAATCTTCATTAGTGGTATGCTACTTCTATTTTTCAATATGTTAAATTAGTTTTCATCTTAACAGCAATATAAAGCACTACCAGAATATTGAAATAACATTAAATATTCTGTATAAACTGAGTGTACAAATTTCTTTACCTACCTATACATTAATGAACATTTTAGTAAGAATCTTATAATAGTTAAAAATTTTACCTTATTGAGTAATGGGAGAAAAAGAGCAGTGCATTCAATCTAAAGAAAGTGAAAATAATTTGGAAAATTTCTGAAAACCTCTATCTCATATCCATTGTAGAAAGAGGTAAAAATAAATGATACAAATTATGAAAATGATTGACAGGGCATTTTTTTATTGATCATGCATCACGTGCCAGACTGCAATTGATGGGGTGAATGAAATATGTGTGACGACTGTTTTTCATGATGATGTTGACATTTTAATAGTTAGTAACATTTAAAAAGCGAGAACTCAGAAGAAATACAAATCATCTCATTCGAGAGGTTTAATCCAGTTGATGATAGCCCTTCACAATTAAATCCACTTTTACCCAATAATAGAAAATAATTGCAATACCAGATTACCACACCTTGGTTATGATCCCTAACTACTCTATTTGCCTCAATCTGTGACCTAACGCAAACCTGCACACACACACACACACACACACACACACACACACAGGCGCGCACCCGCACGCACTTTGTAGCTTTTTCAATTTTCAACTAGGCTGAATAACAATCACCATTGGAATTAACACCACAGCGTTTTACATATCTGCACACATGCATTTTTCAAAGTAATGTTATTTTTATGCTCAGGATAAATCATTAACCAAAATAATGAGCAAGTTATTTTAAAAATTAGGACTATTTAAATACCTACCCTTTAGGACATCTCTATGAACCATTGGAAAAGCACAAAAGGCTCTGGATTCTACCAATAACTTTCTAGGTAATTTTGGACAAATCATTTTATATCTCTGCATCTCAATTTCATCATCTGACAAAGTAAGCCTTTGGACTATGTGTCTGGATTAGCAATGGAATTTCAAAATACCCCAGTAGTAGACACTGACATTGCCTACAATTCCCCATCACTGCAAAAAACACCTTAATAAATGGGATCATAGTGCCCTTTTATGAACATGACATGGACTTTTTCTGAGATATATACACAAGAGTGGAATTTCTGGGTTTTGCCTTTCACATTTAGGTCTTTAATCCAAATGGAGTTCAAGTTTGTGTATGTAGAGACTTAATTTTATTTCTCTCCCTATATTGATCCAGTTTTTGTAATACCATCATCTAAGCAATGTTTTCTTTATTGCCATTAAGTGTTTACATACACATGGTTGATGTCTTAGCTCCCTTTTCTACTCCTTGGTCTATTTGTTTGGTCTTGTGCAACCGCTGTACTGATTCCATTATCAAAGTTTTACATTTTTCTTTAAGTTCTTAAATAAAATAGAGTTTATTGTGTTATGTTCCTGATAGAATAAGAGTGCCTGACATTGAAATTAAATCTCATCATATTGGACTCCCCAGTAACTAGCCCACAGTCCATGATGTAGCAGAATAAATGAGGAATGAATGAATGAATGAAATTGCATGTACAAATTCATATGGACATAATGTTTATTAAGCCAAAGTAAAATATCTTTTGTAGTTATGTGAAATTATAGCATATGGACACATTTCATTAAAAAGATATAAAATGCAAAGAAACTAAATGGTCATGAAGGCATAGTGGTACATGTAAAGACAAGGAATTATATACATATTTAACCATCCTTCCAAAAGGACAAAAATTTATGTCAAATTGATATTATAAATAAAACTGTAAACATAAGTTTTAATATTCAACATTGAAATAATCCTGTCATAGAGTTATTATCTCATTATCTCATTAATTTTATGTTTATTACAAATAGGACATTATTGATATTTAGTTTGTAAGCAAATACTAAAGACTATAAAAAAATCTGCTTTTAAATATGGGGACATAAATTTTATTGTGATAATATAATTTTGGGGCTGATCCAGTACTAATTGCTAATTAGATGTTGTCTGCAGGTGTAAAATATTATAATATTTCATAAAATTGTGATTCCTTTATAATATTTTAGATCACTATATTTTATAAAAATCTAGCAATGTTTGAAGTGATTTGCATTTAACTGTTTTTTTAATCATTCATGGAGTCAACAATTTGTAAGTGTTCTTTAAAGAAGGATATTTCTATTTCAAAAATATCTAGGGATTCCTCAGAATGCTCCTTGTCTAGCACTACCTCCATTTACATCAAGGTACCAGAGTTGCATCAGCATCAGTACTTGTTTTGGATGTCTTTTAACTTCTCTCAGGCACAATATATATATCCACTTGTTCCTACTGAAATCACATTTTGTAGTTGAACAAGCACAAAAATACCATACAGTGTACAAAAATGCTAATAACTTAAGGTGGTTAAATGCATTGGCCTTCCATAAACATTATTATTATTATTCTCAACTTTCAGTTTAAAGTGACAACAAGGACATGGACAAAGTTAAGATCTCTTGAAATGTATATAGTGCTGTGAGTTAGGAAAAGAGGGTGAAAGGGCAAAGAAGAGGGAATGGAATTAAAATAGGCAATAGAAACATTTACACCTGTTGAATATCTACATTGTGCCTAAATTTGTGGCCTAACTTTGTGCTTCGTGTTTCCACATACATTTTGTCATTTGTCAGTCACTAAAATCCCGCTCTGTATATTATTTTCCCCATTTAAATATTCCTAGTGAGAAAATTGAAGCTGAAAATAGGTAAATACCTGTCTGAGATTCCAGAATCTATCCAGGAAAACATGAGCTAGAACCCAGACTTCCTGATGTCCCATGCAGCATGCTCTCACAGAGTCTAATACCAGATTTCTAGTATAGATACATTCTTAAAGGTGATGGCATACTATTTATAAATGTTATAAAATCATATATTTCATCAGTTCCATGACTTTATTCCCAAGTGCCATAATTTAGTCACTAAATTTTAGTTGATTTTACAGGATAAAAACTGATATCTCAATTATTTTTCAAACAGTTAAATTAAGTGTGTGTCTAATGACACAGATTTGACTCTTTTAAATAATGCTTAAGTCAAAATGCTTGAATCTGTTTAAAAATAGTTGTCAGTCAACATAAAACAAGTTGGTTGTTTAACATTATTATTATTATTTTACAATTTGGCAATGAAACTGACAAATTTGTAAGTATAGAACCAATCTGAATTGTCAATCTTTTTGTTCTCTTATACTTATGAAAGGTAGATGCCTAAAACATTATCATGTAAATCTGGAAGTCATAGATGCCATGGGAATAGGACATCTGATAAATATGGAGATTGTATAGTTTCTGATTCCTAAAGTGGGAGGAGGTTTTATCTCATGAGGCCAAATACTTGCAGGTCTCTCTTTTAACCTCTACTACAGAAAATGGATCTCTGTTGAAAGTTACAGTATAGTGGAAGTTCTGTATTTGACTGAGATCACATGGATATGGATGAAAGAAACTTCAGAGTTTGTATTAGTCAGCCAAATGGGTGCTGATGCAAAGTCCCAGAAATCTGTTGGATTTTGTAAAGGATATTTATTTGTGGTAGAAGATTACAGTTACAAGGTCCTAAAGAGTCCAACACAAGGTTACTTCCTTACCAAACACTGTTGTCCCGTATTGAAGCACGATGGCAGGCGGCATCTGCAAGGGTTCAGCCTTCCTCTTCACTCTTAAGGGTCCATGGGTCCAGTTTCTTCCAATCTGAGCAGTAGGCTGGCATAGGGTTTATTTCTCTTCATGGGTCTCATTTCTTTCCAGGTTCAGCTGCTCTGTTCTTTTCACAAGGTCAGTTGTAAACTATCAGGTGAATGGCTCATCTCTCCCCAGGCCACAGGATCAAAGTTTTCTTCCATGTCTATGGAGCTCTCTCCCTTTTCTCGCATATCTGCTTCTGTGTACTTGATTGAACGCCCATTTATATAGCCCATCAAGGGGGCAGGGACTCAACCCTGCACACCCTAATGATGTGGTGAAATCAAAGCCCTGATCTTGAGTTAAGTAAAGTAAAGCCTTTGAATATAAATCAATCAAAGGGTATCACACCCAGAGGAACAGACCAGTTGACAAACATAATCTCTTTTTGGAATTCATAAATAATATCAAACTGCCACAGAGTTCTATGCACCTAAATGAATAAATTGAGGGAATTTTAATGCATGTAGTGAGTTTGGTGGGGAGTGAGCAAAGGAGACGATTAAAGACCTAAAAGAAAAAATAAAAAGGATAATTTAGCCTGTGGAAAAAGGAAATTGAAGAATAATTAAAGAACAATCTTCAGAGATAGGAAGTGTATTTTAGAAATGATGGTAGCTAGTTGTTTCCTTTTTTCAAACAAGAAAGAACAGAAAAAAATGAAGCCAGTTTGTAAGCAATAAAGGAAATCTTCCAAATGGGAATATTTTAATCTATAATAGTTGTGATATATTTTCCAGACTTTTTAATAATAAAGGCAGAATCTATTTCTAAGATATATATTTGTGTGTATTAATTTGTACAGCAGTTTTACAGATTGATAGATCATGGATGACTTTTTATCAACCTCTAACTCAAATTCTACAATTTCTTGCTGGTGAGTAGATACCATGTATTTTAGAAAATAAGGATTCCTTTCTCCCATACCCAATCTCTTATGTATGGAAATTTATGACCCCACTGAGGATGAAAAGACCATCATCATCCTAATCTTTGAGTCAGAATAATACCAGATGCTCCTACACATCATTTAAATAGAAAGTTACTATCGAGTCTTATACAATTAACGATTATTAGCTAGACTAGTCAAATAGCACTTAGTGAGGAGACAGAGGACTGAGAGATCAAACATTGAATTGAAAGACTAGATTCATGGAGTTTTTGTTTTGGTTTTGGTTTTAGAAGGATGGCTCCTCAAACATAAGGAAATTACACTAACCCAGATATTGTATCCCAATGCATCACACTGTGACTTGGAATGCAAAATGACTTGATTTAACTGACATTTTCCTTCAGCTCAAAGACCCTTTGGTGTCCTTTTTTCCCTTTCAAACTTAACTCCCTCTCTTGAAGATAGTAATAATATTTCCTTCTCTCTCCACTTCACGGAGCTCTTCTGAGAATTAAATAAGGATATAATGTGACAAAGTATAAACTTCTAGAAACACTGAGTATTAATTTATTTTATCATGATTTTATTTATAAGAAATCACTTCTAAAATTCACATACTGGGAATCTGAGGCCATACTTGCTTGCTTTTAATATTTTAAAAGAGTTTGACAAATGTTAATCATGTTACTCAAATTCAAGTAAGAATATGATTAAAAAGGTGTTTGAGTGATGCTGAAACCACATCATTGTAATAAGGCTCTGTCATGGTGTTCTGGTTCAATTTACAGAGACCTACACTGGCTAACCTAAGCAAAAGTGGAATTCATTGAAGGAACAGCTGAAGACCTTGGCTGGGATGAGGCATGAGCTAATAAAGTTCTGCAGGTTGAAGAAATAAGAGTAAATTGGCAGTCTCATCAAAGTACCACTGCTTTGATGAATTCCCTCCAACCACACACATCCATGCCATATGTACATCTCAAAGTTCAGGATTCAATGTCCTGATAAAGTTTAATAGGCCACGCTTGGATTATATGTCCATGCCTTGTCTAGGACAGATTATAAATAGTTTTTCCAAGGTTGTATGCAAGAGGGATGAAGAGATCCTGTCATGATCACTAGGGAAGTTAATACTAGAGAAAGTGAGAGTAGATTTTGTGTTGATAAAACAAGAGCTTTGATAACAAATGTCCACTAAATAATTTGGGTCTTAAGACTTGTGGCAGTATAAATCTGAATAAACTGGATTTCTTGGCAAAATTTCCAAGTATTGGAAGATATTTTCAATTAATTTAAATGAAAATTTTATTATTTATAATAACTTCTAATAAATTCAATTATTTAGAACTATTATAGTTGAACATAGAGAATGAAAAATACATTATCTGACATATGCTTTCTTCTTTTCAGTTATATTTCCTTTAAAATTTCTCTTAAGTCTGACATTTTTCATAAATCAGTAAAAATTTCTCTTCTTGTCTCTGGAAGGATTTCTCTGAATCATAAATGAGTAATAAATCTGTGTAGTTGGTTTTACCCTTAAAATAATTAAGAAATATTCATTCTAATTAGGCTAAATGTACCCTTTTGATCCTAATCACTGTCTATCAAAATATCTGATGAAACTTCTTTCATAGTAATCCTATCCTATTTTAAATAGGGGCTGTTAAAAAATATTTCTATATGTTATTTTTTCTTTAAGAAAACAAAATACAGTTCTAATTCAACTATTTTAAGGGCCACACAAATATTAATCTTTATGAAAATATTTATCAAGCAACCCATGTGCTGGTGAGGGACTTGTAAACACTGCTAGCATCTAAGAAGCTCAAAGTCTACTGTGGGAGGAAGGAGGGGCACTTTCCACAAAATGATGCTTTGCCAAGTATACAGAAGAAGTGCTTAAATTTGCCTAAGGGGATCAGGTAATGTTGGCAAATAAGGTAGGCTTTTTCCAACCCAACTCCTAAAGGGCGCAAGTTGGTGTGGCCATGAGACCAAAGAATGCACCTGGCACTGAGTCAGGCACAAGCTTTATTGGGACTTAGGAGAGAGTCTCCCATGGCAGATGATTGGAGAATGAAGTTAGTGCTCTGCAAAGAGATGGGAAAAGGAGGGGTGTTATAAGGGGTTTCAGAACAAGTACATTCCATAGGGTATGAGAACAGAGTTCCTGCTAGGGTCATGTGAAGCATACATATGGGGTCTGGTGATGTTTTCACTATGCTAATAGGAGGGACATTTACCAAAGACGCTTACTGCTTCAGGAAGATTATAGTTTACGATACCATGTATACATTATCTCTCCTCCAGGAGGGGTTGTTAACCTTTAACTTATGTCTAGGTCACACAGGTGGCTGTGTACTTAGGACTGGGGTGCTGGGTCCCCACAATCCACCCCCTCATAGCAGCCTACATTGACCATAGGACAAGCATTGCATCCACATTCCACAGCAACAGTATAAAAGACAACAGAATAATAGGAGTCCTCCACCAAAAGCTGGTAGACCTATAAAAACATGTTACCAGGGCCAAGAAAGGAAATTAAACCAATCAGGTAGGGGGTCAGTAGCTAATTTACCAATGTGTTGTATGTGCTCTTGCATATGATTTAGAGTTTGTGAAATATTATGGGAGTGATCAGAAATATATACACAACATTGAACATTAATGAGGGCACAGGTCCCACCTATTGATGCAGTAAGAATATCTAAAGCCATTCTGTTTTGTAAAACTACCTTTTGTGGTTGGGTAGTTTCTTTGTTTATTAAGGAAATGGCTACTTTGGAGTCATTAAGGGCATCAGCAGTATGATTAGTTAAAGCCATTATGTGCTTTTCAGTGACAGTGCAGTTCCACCTGGTACAAAAATGGCCAATGGATAGAACCAACAGGGGCCATGCTTTACTCTATATCTAGCCTTGATTGTAAAATTACACAACTCGGGGGTCACCACCCCACATCACGGATTCCCTCTTGTCATTCCATACAGACAGGAGTGATGTGATCTAGGTGACAAACTCAGTTAACCATCCTAAACCATTATACACAGCATATCCTAATAAAGGCCTGGCCTTATTCACCTGTTCCTTACAAGGGAAAATATATAATTATGAATCTCATTGAAAGACGGCAGCTGAGTCTCAGTCTTAAACAAGAAAGTCTTGTTTCAAATCTGTCAATAGGTCGTATTCTGCCATGCCGGCAAGGTGTTCCATGCTGTCCAATTTGCAGGAGTTACAGAACAAGGAAGGCTAGTAGCACCAAGGTAGACAAGTCTGTGCAAACCCAATATTGCATTCATTTGTGAGCATGGGTTATTGCCAAGTCATACTGTAGAAAGATATTGGCTAGGGTGCTATGGGTGAAAAGACAGATGTTTATGGGGTACAATAAGGGGCAGATTGTGCCGGTCTAACAGTATACAAGCAACATTTTCATTAGTAGATAAAGTCCTATGAGGAGAACTTTCTAAATTCTATGAGTTTTCTACAGTGACTGCAAAAATAGTTTAGGCATAAGGAGAGTCCACATAGACACACATAGGGACCTAGCTATTTGCTTTCCTGATTGGTTGCCTTTCTACCTTTATCTGTCACCTTTCAGGGAACCAATGGTGAAGCCTTTCTGTTTCGAGTTTTCCAGGATTTCTTTTGAGTCCAAGACTTTCAAACTGGACCTCGTGACCAGGATCTTTGGTGGGCCTTATTCTGACCAGATGCCTTCCCTGTTTCCTATATTAACCTTCCTCAACTACCCCCTCAAAGAGGCTACACCCTTATTCTTAAGGGGGAGCTGAAGGGTGATGGCCATTCTTCTGTAGCTGCTTCCTGCTGGTTAGGGATATTAGTCCCTGCCTGATTGGGGTGTGTAACTTCTAGCTATTCCATTGAGGTTAAGGGAAGGCAGTACAGCACCATGGTTGAAACTGGATGAAATCTCTGCATTACTAATACCTTGTTCTGGAAGGCATTGATTCTGGAAGAAATAAACTTAGACTCTTGAAGATACATGCTCCTACTAAAAGGATAAAGAAAATGGTGGTAAGCAGCCCCAAAAAGGGGGCTAGCCATGACATACTGGACCATGGGAATGAGAAAGGCCAGCCTCCAGAGGCTACATACTCCCAAAGCTGATGGACTTGATGTTGTAGATTTAGAATGCTGTCTAGGACTGTTCCACAGTGATTTACATAGAAACAGCATTCCTCCTTGAGGAACACGCAGGTTCCTCCCTGTGCCACTGTTAGCATGTTTAGGACTCTGCAATTTTGCAGCACCATGGCAGCAAGGGATTCTATTTGTTGTCTAAGGGCTTTAAGGCACAGCTAGTTTCTTCTATGGTGTTGGTTAACTCTAGGGAGAGATTGTGGTAAACATGCTGGGTTTGGTATAAACTGCCACCCCTTGTTCCTACAGCAGTGGTTATGCCTAGAACAGCTAGGAGAGGTATGAGGAGAGGCACTGCCCTAGATATAAACTCACAAAGACAATATAGGCAACAACAAAATGAGCATATGGCAAGCAAAATAAAGACAATACTTAAGAGAACCATTCTTTTCCTTTATAGGCATGTTCATTAATTACTTAGAAAATGAATTAAGTTTACAAAGACTTTCAGAAAATATCTATTTTTTTGTTTATTTATTTTTATTTATTCCTTCCCCCCCACCCCCAAGATGGATCCCTCATCTGTCTGCTTGTTGCCTGCCCATCTTCTTTATGAGGCATCAGGAACTGAACTATGTGGGAGGCAAGTGCCCAACTGCTGGGGCCACTTCCGCTTCCTGCTGGCTGCATTGTCTGCTGGTTGTGGCATCTGCTCCTTGTGGCGTCTGCTCATTGCAGCAGTTGTGGCATCTGCTGGTTGTGGTGTCTTGTTGGTTGTGGCATCTGCTCATTGCAGCATCTGCACGTTGTGGCATCTGCTCGTTTTCTTTAGGAGGCACCAGGAACCGAATACATGATCTCCCATGTGAGAGGTGGGTGCCCAATTTCTTGAGCCACATCTACTCCCCTACAAAGACTTTTAACATGTTCAATATCTTTCTGCATATGATCTAGAGTAGAAGACATATTATTGTATTCGTATGTATATAGGTACAGCACTTAATACTAATCAATGCACTAATCAATACACTAGTTCATCTTTGAGTTGCAGTTAATGATCTAAGTTCCAGGTTTGCAGTACCATACATTTTGCCTCTGGAGCAGGACATAATGCCAATTGTGTCTGTTTAGGTTCTACTCAAATTATTCTGGTAATTATTGCTCCACTTGGTATATCTGTCACACAGCCAGCATGCTGTAGCACCATTGGCCCTTGGAGGGAAGCTCTAGTGTTTCACTGGCCTGGTACATAGGGCTATTTGGCACTATGAAACTGAGGCAGTCTGGAGGCAATGCCCATTGTCAGTCTGGCCGTATTGAGCCATTGGCAGCTGCCACAGGAGTCCAAAATAGCAACATATTTTCCATCTACTTCAGGAGCATGCCCAGAGAGGTGGTAGATCCTTTTATTATTTTAGGGGTCATATTGACCAACCTAGCCAATAATTCAGATGGAGAAGCACCATGCAGTTTACTGGGGGCCTGGTTTGAATGCACAAGAGAGTTTGACAATACTGAAGTCTGCTTCTTTTAATTTTTATATACTTTCTAAATACTTCCAATGCAGTTTATAAAATATTAAGTGAACTTAACTTATTTTCAGTACTTTACTTTTTACTTCTATACCTTTACCATGGTTATGTTAACAGGTATTTTACTTTAGCAGTACAGGAAAAATACTACTTTCTCCAATGACTTATGAAAACCTAAGATTCCTAATGGAATCAAGATTATCTTCCCTCTAAAGCCACCTTAATATACCAATTGAGATGGCTTCTGATAGGTTTCTCTATTATGCAGTTACTTTTTGTTATCAATATTAATTCAGGTTTTTATTTAATAATGGCTTTCTGGAATTACCATTCAAATATTTCAGTTTAGACCATGCTTTTACAAACTTCCTATAGCTAACCATAACCACATAGACTACTTACTTTTACCTTTAAGTAAGCTTATTAAAATACAGTTGCAAACAAGGAAATTTACTTTATCCATTTAAGTTTCCTTGTACATTCCTCATTCTGTTCTGTGAAAACTAGTCATTTCACTTTAGGACAGAGCTATATTTTCTTCTCTAACTTAATTTTGTTAAATATGAACATACAATTTTCATCTTCTTAAAGATTTAATACATATAGTGCTAATTTAGAGCAGACCTCAATTTTATTAAACACAAACTTACAATTTTTATCATCTTAAAGACTTAATGCATATAATGCTAATTTATTTCATTAGTATCCTATAAATCCAGGGAGATTACAACCAAGCTAAATAAAACTGGAACAATCATAGCTTATGTGACAGATGTTGTTTTTTTTCCCTCTGTCTACAGTAGGATAAAACTTCTTTTTTTCTTTAACAAATTTCTAAAATTGTGAATAATCTTAAAAGCATACTTACTGCCAAGTTCTGGAATATATTATAATTGTTTAATTTAATTATAATTTGGAAAAGATTTTTCAAAGACTTTTTCTTTACTTACTGAAATTTAGTAATTGGATTAATTACCTTCATTTTAAGGCTGTTAAAAGGTTTAAATTGGAGAATTATAGGACAAACTATGATTCTTAATTCCCTGTCCTAGTAGATAAGACCTTTAAGCTAAACTTGCATTTCCCTATCTTGTCACACCTAGCCCTTCCCCATTGCAAAGACAAGGAGGCCCTGGGGGGGCGCGGGGGGAGGGGAGGTCAAGGAACTTAGGAAAAGTTTTTTTCTCTTTCCTAATAGTTCCTCTATTCAGATTTCTGGATGATCTTTCTATCCTACTTAGCTTCTCTAATTTGGGCTTGAATAATATTCATTTACATACAAGCACTTATTTAACCTTCAGTAATTTGAATAGAGCTCTTTTAAGAATTTTCATTTGTCTATTTGATATTACCATCCTGATGTATGAAGATATAAACTGAGCAAATAGGCAGACACAAATAGAGAGTTAGATGGAAAAATACAACTTAGTAACATTCCTTATCATTTTCATTCTCTTACAAAATAAGTTTAACCATAAAATATTATATTCAAAAGATCTCTTTGAAGGTTTTTTCTGATTTTTCTAATCCATACTGTGACTACAAGTTTTGCTCAAGAATTTCATTCTTTTTTAGTTATTGGCTTATACCAAATTGTTCCCAATGCTTTAAAATACAATCTACATCATTTTCCTTTACTTCAGAGCTTTACTTATTTCACATTTTGACTTTGACTGACCTTGGATGAGCAACACTAATGCCAATATATATTCATTGAGGTCCTTGAAGTCTCAGGTCAAACTGGTTTCTCTCATGACCTGTGGCTTTCAGGATCCCTGATGGTAAAGGTAGGAGGTCTCCCACTCCCCAATCCTCAGAGATGACAGGACTCAGGTGGCCACTGGACTGTAAGAGTGGATGTCCATCCCTGAGGGCTGAGGATTCCACCAAGCAGCAATCTCTTCAAAGTTTGTGGAATCCCTCTGGTCTTTTGTCTGGAGTAGGTAAATTGGAGTCAACACCTGGATAATATGAGGGGAAGCAGTTTTATTAATACCAGTGGAAGAACAAAAGACAGGGGTATCTCAAATTTACCTTCTCCCAAGCCATGGGGAGCAGAAGTTGCTATGGATACAAACAGAGGAGAATAGAGTAGTTACCATTACAAAGATGAGGCCAGTCCTGAAATAACCATAAGCAAAGGTTAAGTTCAGTTTAGAATTACCATTACTATAGCAAGCATACACAAGTGTGAGGCTAAACCTGAAGTAACCATAAACAAAGGTAAATCAGTCTAAGATTACCATCATAACAGTAAGTTTAGGCTAATTCCACCCAGTTATAGCAATTTCAGATATTACCCTTTTGTTGTTTTATAAAATAAAGGCATCTATATATTGATCTTAACTCTTAGTTAAAATTTCTGGTAAGTTTTTACTTCAAAACAAATTGGGCACTTTCATTTATTAACTAAATAAACTATTTTATTGGTAACATTAATTTTGCTAAATTTTCCTGCTTTTCCAGCAGCAAACTAATTCCACTTCTGTTGTATTATAGGGCCCACCCTTGGGGGTTCCTCATCTTCTTCCACCTCCCATTCTTCCTATTTCTCCTCATCTGAGGAGGAGTCCATAGGATCCCATGCCTTAGGGTCCCTACCAGGGGTGGTTAATATCCTCCGGACCTGGAATCCAGGCATCCTACAGCCCCTAGCTCAAGCATATCTGCAAGCCAGGGTTTCTAACTGCGCATCAACTCAGCACAGGTGATCAGTTACGGAAACTTAACCGGTGCTAGGTGCATATCCCTTTGAGGCAGGCTAGTAAATTAGGGACTCAATAGACTGATCTGGAACCTGGCAAAAAACTCATGTGGCCATGAATATCTCAAAAGATGGCTGCTGGAAGAACCTGCAAAAACCTCCATTCAGAACAAGATTTCCTCCAGAATAAAGGAGAAGCCCCAGATATTTTCCAGGGGCCTTATCATTGGGCCCTCCCTGGGAATTGAGGGGTGAGATAATCAATTAAAACAGCAAACAACTGGGATTCTTCCCCCTACATTAGCAAAGGGGCGGAATAATTAATGGTTTAAAAAAGCAAGCGCAAAAGCCAAACTGGCCCTGTTCTTGCCTTTTTTTCCCCCTGCCTGGATCAGTACACAAGTAAACCTGGGGATTTGTAATCTGTAAATCAGTCCTCTTTATCTCTTTTCAGCCCCTTCCTCTACCTGGGACCCATAATCTGTTATGTTCTCCCATTTCTCTTCTCTCAGTTCCTTAATAAATTGCTGGCCTAACCAGACTGACTTGCTTTTAAAATTCATTTTTTGTAGCTTAGCCAAGAACCTAGAGAAAATCCAGCAACATTTCCAGCTTTAACTTTTCCTCTAAGCAGTGTACAGAGGCCTTTGCTGCTTGTTCTGCCTTGGTAGCCACCCTCAAGTCTCCTAACAGGGGCCATGATATAGCCACTGCTCTCTGGTGGTTTCCCTTTTCCTTACTTAAGTACAGCTGCTCTGCTACCTGCTATAGCACAGCCAGCATACCTGCTGGAGTTTCTAGAGCATCCCCATATTCTCTTGGTTGTCCCTGCTCAACTGAGGACAGCCACCCCTACCGACATGGATGTTATAGGCCAACCTAGGATTTCCCCGTGGATTCTCCTTTCCCTGAGCTCATGTCCACCACTGCCAGTGGTCCTTAGGTCTCCTGGCTCGTGGCTCATGTCTCCTGAAGGGCATGAGTTGGTATGGCTGCAAGTATAAAGAATGCACCTGGCAATGAGTCAAGCATGAGTTTTATTGGGACTTAGGAACAGGAGAGAGTCTCCAATGGCAGCCGATCAGAGAATAAAGATAGCGCTATGCAAAGAGATGGGAAAATGAGGGGTGTTATAAGGGGTTTCAGAACAAGGACATTCCATAGGGTATGAGAACAGAATGTCTGCTAGGGTCATGTCAGGTGTACATATGGGGTCTGGTGATGTTTTCACTATGCTTGTAGGAGGGACGTTTACCAAGGACGTTTACTTCTTTCCCTTGCTGGGTCTGATATAGATGGACTTATACAGAAAGACAGACACACAGGAAAAGAGAGTTCTGTCATTTTGATCCTGCCATGTGACAGAAAGGAAAAGGCTAAAACAGCAGAAGCTCCTGGAGAGAGATGAACAATTTTGCCTGATAGCTTACAGATGGGATTAGGAAGAAAGCAGAACAACTGAGACTGATATAGGAGGCCCAGAAAGAAACAAGCCCTATGCCCAGAGAGAAAAGACTACAGAATCACTTAAGCATGAAGCTTCAAGAAGCTGGGCCCACAGAGTCTCAAGAGAAAGAGGAAGACCAGAAGGGAAGGAGAGACCAACTAGTGATCGGCAACCATCTTTGCTTCAACACGTGGCAACTGACTGGTGAGAAAGCAATTTTGAGTTGGACTTTTTATGACCTTGTAACTATAAGATTTTACCCCAAATAAATACCCTTTATAAAAACCAACAGATTTCTGATACTTTGCATTGGCAGCCTTTTGGCAGACTAATAGATTCCATAAAACAAAATTTTGCCTTTAGGGATAGTTGGACAGAAAGCATCTTTCTCTCTAGCACTCAGTTGGTCCTCTCCACAGAAGCAAGTTACTCATTTGAGTGGTGAGAAGATGCAGCAATTATGCCTGTTGGGATTAATAAAAGAACTAACAAGAAGTATATTCATGTAATACTCATGTAAGACTAGTGAAAATGAGGGATCCATCACAGCAGGAGAAGGTGGCACAGGAAAGCATCACAAAAATTTGACATATCCAGGCTCAGCTTCCAAATTCTGCTTTTGGTTGCACAGAACATGCTTTATTATTGGAACACTGACCACCAAAATATATGGGAGATACCTTGGTCTCAGGGAAGCTACAGCCTCAATCAAGGGAGGGATCTTTGATATGTCCTCTTGTTACATAGCCAAACCAGTCTGCAAGACCAGGTTCAAATATAGGAAACCCAGAAAATATAAGAGAAATCAGGTGCAAACCATCCCTCTGTACCTTTTTATAAACAATGTTAAAAAGATAGTACTGGCAGCCTTCTGTTATGTTTTGGATCCTAGCATGGAACAATATTGATCAAGAATACATTTTATTTAGGTTTGGTCAATGGTTAGCATCATGACTCCAGACATCTTCAGAGACAAGTACACGGTTGTAATAAAAAATCTGAAATTCATCCTGTTCTTATACCGATGGGTTATATGATCCAGCAAAAGTCTGCCATGAACTCTTTGCTTCAGGGTACCCTACTGGAAACTCAAGAGTAAGGTTTCCTGCAGCAAAATTTTCCCTGTGACCAAGAGAGTAGGTAAGCCTCATGGAAAGGATTTAGTAGCAATTAAATAGCAGACTCAGAAATCAAGAAGAATTCTCCAATTCTTTTATCAGCAAGAGATGACTGTTTTGATCTCCTTTTAATTCTTCTGTTTATTCTTTTAAATATAATTCAGAATCCAAAAGAGAGAAGGTTTGAATGATTACATTTCCTAGAAGCCCAGGGTCTCTTTATCACCATCCACTCTTTCTCTTTCTTTAAAGAAGGAACATGTTATAGCAGCAAAATACTGTTCCTGGACTCAAGAGATTTTGGGGTTTAATCATAGCATCTTCATTAATTTTCTGTGAGACCAAAGCGACAGGCCCTTTCTTCAAAATAAAATTGTTTTTCATATCTCATCTTCATCACTATCAAATTAGGGAGCTAGTCTAAATGAAGTAACATTGTAATATTTCTCCAAGGTGGTCTGAGAACCACTACATCAGAATCACATGGAGTACATTTTTTTAATAAGACCAACTGAAATTAAATTTTGTGAGTGAGACCCAGGAATCTGCCTTTTTGACAAGTCTACAGGATATTTTTTCCCACAGATGTTTGAGAACTATGGTTACAGATTTCATTGTTTGAAGGTGTTTGATTTTCTTCCTTGTTTCTCCCTCTTACTCGTTACAGTTATCTCTCTTCTTCCACCACAATACTCCCTCTTACTTTATTACTATCACTTGTGGAATATCAGACATTGAGTGCTAAAAAAAGCCCTCTTTTAAAAATTACATGTTGGGAACCCAATATGATAAGTTATGGAGATCAATTATGAGCTATAATTTACTGAAATCTTACTGTATGCCATCTAAATATTTTCATATATGAACTCATTTTATATTCAGACAAGCTCTGAGATAGTGTCTATTATTATTATTGTTACCATTTTATGGATGAGGAAATTGAGAAACAAATAGAGTAACTTCTTCCATGTCACAGAGCTTGAAAGCAATGGAGCTTGGATTTGAATCTATAGCCCTTTCTTTTAAACAAGACTTTATGCTGCTTCACTAGGTTTGTGCTACCATCGCAATTAACAGGGTATGGGCTCTTTAGGTAGGTAGACTGATATCTGGCCCTAACTCATATTGAGAAATTAGGAACTCAGAGGAATATCATAAAATGTGGGCATAGTCTTTAGACTCATTGTATTTCTACAATAGTGAAATAAAAGGTAGAACATTTGTCCATATCAGCTTTTTGATAGTGTTAAAAGATTAAAGCATTTGGTTTCTGTCTAACTTTGATTCCTTGACCATAAATGAGCTACACAGATCTATTCTTTCAAAACTACTTGGACTCAAAGTGCAGAATGTAATTGTGTACTTCAACACACTTGTACTGTTTGGGGTTTCCAGCTGGTAATTCATTTTATTGGAATGACCTCTCCTGAGATCATTCTACACACAGGGAAAGGACTTGAAAGAAATGTGTGAAATTTCCTCAAACTCAAAGATATTTCTAACCAAATTGCACAACATGTAAATGTTAGAGCAAAATAAAACCTAATCCAACTGAAGCAATGAAGAAACCACCTCATCTTAGAACAGGTTATAGACTTTGTTAAGCATAGAAAGATAAGATAATGATACAGCCTATGTAAATAATCCATATTTTCCTGTAGGAATCCCTATTATAATACCTAAAATCTCTTTTCCTGGCAAGAACCTTTTCTTATATTCCAGCCAGAGGTCTTTTGTGTATTAAAAACCGTCAATATACTAGGATGGAAACCTTTCTTGGAGATGACATTATGATTATTTTTTCTTTATCAATAAACAAAGCTACTTGTTATGGGGAAATACAAGGTGAAAAAAAGACAGTAAACATAACATAGAACTTAGTGAATTAGTATAAAGTGAACAACTGTATCCAAATTCAGAGAAGGAAAAAGAACACAACCAGGAAGGTGGTAGCCGCCGTCTCTCCCAATAACAATTGTCTCCTACTTCCCTAAATGTTATAGCCATGATTCTGAGTTTTATGATAATCACTACCATGTTTTCCTTTGTATCTTTACAATGTGGTTTAATTTTGGAATATCATATAAATTAATCATAATATAATAATATTTTAGATAATATTTTGTGACTGACTTATTTTACTTAATATTATGTTTGTGAGGTATATCCATTTTGTTGCATATTGTCATAGTTTGTTCATTTTCATTCATACGTAGAATTCTCAGGTATGATTATGCCACAATTTATTTCTCCAGTCTCCTATTACAGATCACTTTGATTGTTTCTAGTTTGGGGCTCTCAATAATAATGCTGCTATATTCATTCTTGAACTTGTCTCTTGGTGCACTTGTGCATGAATCTTTGTTGGACCTATACTAAGGGGTGAAATTGTTGGATTATAGACCTTATATATCTTCAATGCAAGTACATAATACCCCAAATTTCAGAAGCGTTTATACTAATTTATAGTCACACCAACAGTGAATGAGATTTCCTATTGCTACTCATGTTCACCAACACATGGCATAATCAAATTTTAAATATCAAGACTAATTTTGATTTAATTTAATTATAGTTAGTATATTTACTGGTGTATCATGGCAGTTTGGATTCAAATTTCCCCACTTACTAATGAAGGTGAACATTTTCTTATGATTATTGGTCATTCGGATATATTTTCTGGGGAAATACAAGTTCATGTTTCTTTGCCATTTTTCTCCCAGGTTGTCTTTCATTTAACACGTTTACACGATATGGATGTATTACCTTTGTCTTATGTCTTCCAAATATAGTCTTCTTCTTTAATGCATACATTTTCACTGGCATAATTGTGTGTTTTGATGATCAGAAGCTCATAATTTTAATATAGTTAAATTAGTTAATATTTTCCTCTCTAGTTAGCATTTACAATATTTTGTTTAAGAAATACTTCTGTAAAGTGAGATCATTATCCTAAAATTGTTCTAAAAATGTTATGTTTTTTGCCTTTCACTCTTAGATTATAATGCACATAGAAAGGACTTTTCTATGGTATGATACAGGGGATAGGTATCAAATCATCTTAGCACAATTATTTAAAAGACTGTCTTTTTACCAGATACATTTCAGGATGCTTTCTTCTTTTATGGTAGTCTAATTTGTCTATCTTTTATAATAAGTCTTAATATCCTATAGAACAGGTCTTCCTACCATCTTTTTCTTCAAAAATGTTTTGCCTATTCTTGCCTTTTTGTATTTCCATATACAATTTAAAATAAGCTTGTCAAGTTCCAAAAGAAAAGGTGTTGGGATTTTGATAGGGATTCAATTGTATATATATTTTAAAAATTGATGAAAATTGATCTCTTCATAACACTGTCTTCTAATCCATTAGCATGGCTAATTTTATTTCTTATACTTAAATTTTATAGTTTATTATCCACCCTTCTGGAAATGTGACCTTTTTGGTAAGGATGTTTGAATACCTTTTGTTAGCTTCATTCTACATAGTTGAAATTTTTATGAAATATAAATTATATTATTTTATAATTTATATTTCTTTTCAATCCTTTACATCTTTTTTTTTTTCCTGTCCTTGCCTTTCTGAAGTGGCTAGCCCCTCCAATACAGTGAAGAAAAGAAATGGTTCTCATAGTCTTCTTTTTATTGTTTCAGTATCAGGGGGGTGGCTTTCAGGATTTCACTATTGATTGTGGTATTTCCTGTGGATTTTGGGAGATACTTTTATCAAATCAAGCTGATTCACTGTCAATATTTGCTTGGTAAGAATTTTATCATTTAATGATGTTGAATTATATCAAATATTTGCTGTGTCACTAAAATAAAGACATGCTTTTTGTCTATAGTTTAAAGTAGCAAAGATCATTGATTTTTCTAACATTGAATAAAACTTTACAATCTGAAACGAAATCAACTTGGCCATAATGTAGCACCCAGTTTATATTGTTGATTTTGTAGTCTAATATATTCAGCATTTTAAAGCAGTATTCATTAGTGAGATAGAACTGTAATTATTTTTTTCTTAAAATGTCCTTCTCTGATTTTGATATCAAGGTTAGATTGGCCTATAAAATAAATTGGAATGTAATGGTTCCATTTCTATTCTTTGGAATAATTTGTATAGGTTTAGTCTTGTTTCTTTCTTCTATGCTTTGCAAAATTACCTGGTGAAGCCCTCTGCCTCTATAGCTTTTTAATTATTGATTCAATTACTTTAGTCATTATAGAGTTACTCAGAACTTATCTTCCATCTTGGATCAGTTTTGGTAAATTGTATTTTCCTAGGAGTTTGGCCATTTTATCTAAATTGCTGAAGTTTTCATGCTTTTTATGTATATAGCCTTCTCAAGATCTGTAGTCTCCATTTCTTTATGGCATTGTTTATTGTGGCTTCTCTCTTTTTTTCTTGATCAGTATCAGCAAGAGTTCAACTTTTTTTTTTGTCTTTTCAAAGAACCAAATGTTGTCCTTCTTAATCATTTCCAGTGTATGCTAGTTTTCTATTTCACTCATTACTGTTCTTATACATATTCTTTTTGTCTTTCTAATTTCTTTGGTTATTTTGGCCTTTTAAAAATACACTGAGGTTTATAATTAACTTATAAATCCTTCCTTCTTTTGAATATGCAAATATATGTATATACATTTATCATTATACATCACTTTAGCAACCTACACCCCACATTTTGATATGTCATATTGAAATTTTAAAAATTCAAAATGTATTTTATTTTCCATTTTGAAATATGCTATGATGGATTGAGATATGTGTTTTAATCTCCTTGGCATATTTGAATTTTTCTAGTTATATTTTTGGTATTGATTTCTAGCTTTATTGGATGTGTTCAGAAAATACATTCTGAATAGTATTAATCTTCTGAAATTAGCTCTACTTTATGGTCCAGTATTACTAGAAGTGAATATTATCGATTTTTAAATCAATGATTATTCAGAAATCCATACAGATATATTTAAGAGAAATAAACACACAATATTTATATTTTGATTACATTATAAACATTCTGCATATTTGGTATCTAAAGATTTTATTATTTAAAGAATATTTTAGTTTATTAGAAAATCTACTAACTTTAAATTTTATTTTAAAATATTTAATGATGTAATTACTTTCAATATTATTTTAAAATCTTATTAAATTAATTAGTAAAACATTTAAGAGAAGTTTAGATTTACTATATTTATACATTTTTATTAGATTTTACCAAGAGTTATTGAAGTATTCATATTCATTTTGGTAGAAAATTAAAGCAGCATAAAAATTTACAGTATTGCAATTGTAACCAAACTAAACTCTTTGAAGACATAATAAACAAAACTATATAAGCCACATTATAAGCGATTATTAAATTTTGTGATTTATATAAATACAATTTGAAAAGCTGTAAATTGAACTTGAAATATTATCATGAGGAATTTTGAATTTGTAAATATAACCAATTGAATATTAACTTTTGAAGTCAAAGTCACTTATAGAAATACTTTTGTATTTATAAAAGCACAATCTTGGACATCTTTACTTCAACTATCTTAATTATCAAGAGGCATTGTCCAGAATAAACTTAACAATAATGATTGGTGTTGGCATTTATGATGTTCAAAAGGCAAAACTCCAAAAGATAATGAATGTCGAAATTTCTAACATGGTATTTGGCACTCTAGTAGCTGTTAAATATAACCATTTTGTTTGTTAAGAACATATCCTCTTAAAATTCTTCTGTTCTCATACCCTATGAAATGTCCTTGTTCTGAAACCTCATATATCATCCCTCATTTTCTCATCTCTTTGTAGAGCACTAACTTCATTCATTCTTTGACTGGCCACCATCAAAGAGTCTCTCTTGTTCACAAGTCCCAATAAAGCTTATGCCTGACTAAATGCCAGGTGTGTTCTTTGGTCTCATGGCCTCACCAATCCGTGACCTTCAGGAGTTGGGTTGTAACAATTGGCAAGCCAGTGAGGAGACTGAAGGACTACTGGCAGTAGTGGGCATGAGCTCAGGGAAAGGAGAATCTATGGGGGACATCCCCAGTTGGCCTTATAGGCCTTATAGGCCAACTGGGGATGTCCCCCATAGGAAAATGTGGCTGCCCTCCAGGATGAGTGGGGACTGCCGAGAGAATATGGGGATGCCCAAAACACTCTGGTGGGTATGCTGGCTGTGCTACAGCAGATAGCAGAGCAGCTGCACTTAAATAAGGAAAGAGAGACTGCCAGATAGTGGCAGCTATAATTTGGCCCCTGTTAGGAGACTTGCCGGTGGCTACTGAGCAGAAGAAATGGCAAAGGCCCCTGTATGCTGCTTAGAAGAAAGTTAAAGTTGGAAAAGGATAAATAGTAGCACAGGCAGAGATGAAAGATTCCTTAACTGATCCCTTGCGCCAAGTTGATGATTAGTTATTTTGCAAAACTGTATAAACTGGAAGAGTTTAATGGGATGTTATTTTGACAATGTTTTAAGTTTTATTCACATTTTATTTTGATCAGAATTTTTATCAAAGTGTTAAAAAAACTTTCAGTTTTGAATCAATAGCTTACTCCTGAAGAGTAAACCAGAATATGTAAGTGTTAAATGGCTGTCTTTCTAAACGGCTAAATTAATGCTTAACTGAATTTATACTGCTCAAGTATTCTTAACTGGTTGCTGGTTACTAATAAAAGTGTTTCCAAGAACGAGCTTGCATATTAAAGGCAACCCTGATTCCACAGGAGATCTTAAAAGCAGTAAAAATCAGAGATGTGAAATAATGGAGGGCTTGGACACAGCCATACCAAAGGAGTAAGAATGATGAGTCAAATTAGTGAGCTTTATGTTTCTGTTGGTGTGTCTTAACTCTTTGTGTTTGTCTGTTTATTCATGTATATTTTCACACCTCCAGATGGTAATATTAAATTGACAAATGAAAATTCTTAAAAGAGCTCTATTCAAATTGCTAAAACTTAAATGGGTGCTTATATAGGTAAATGAGTATTCCTGAAGCTCAAATTGGAGAAGCCAAACAGGATATAAAGTCACATAAAATCTGAATAAAGAAACTATTTAAAGGAAAGAAACTAAAAACTTTATCCTGAATTCTCCCACAATCTTTCTATAGCCTATCTTGCCCCCAGGGTCTTCTCCTAACCTTGACCGAATTCCAATAAAACTGGTTTAGGACACTAAGGGGATGGGCTGGGTGTGGAAAGATGGGGGAGATGTGAGTTTAGCCTAGAGTTCTGTCTACTATGCCTGGAAATTAAAATAATAAGGACAGAGGAGATATTACAGAATAATACTGTAATTCCCTAATTAAATTTTAACAGCTTTTGAGTTGACAGTAATAATCTAATAGCCAAATTTCAAAGTAAAGAAAAAGCCCTTGAAAGCTATGAAAAGATTTTTCTAAATTATGATTAAACAAATTAAACAATTATAATTATTCCAGAACCTGACAGTATGTTTTTAAGGTTATTCACAATTTTAGAATTTTAGTGAAAGTAAAAAAGAGGTTTTAGTTTCCTATGGAGGAAGGAAGAAAAAGAATATTTCTTGCATAAACCATAAAGGTTTCAATTTTATTTAGCTTGGGTGTAATCTCCCTAGGTTTACAGGATACTAATAAAATAAATTAGCATTATATGTATTATATCTTTAAGATGATGACAATTGTAAGTTTTTGGCTAATGAAATTATTACAAACCTCTTCTAAAAATTATTTTTGCCTAATTTGAATTGCTTAGGTTTTTTTTTTCTTCACAAAACAGAATGAGGAATATGAGGCTTAAATGGATATAGAAAGAAGTAAGAGTCTTGTGGAAGTGAATTCATAGTCAATGCTGACTAAAATTTGATGTTTGCTTAAGGGAATTGTGTTTTGTTCTAAGATAAGCTGGCTGGTTTTCATAAAATCATGGTGGAAATATGTAAGACAAGGCTTGAATTAATATAGAAAGTTGTAGAAGTTAGCATTAAGTAAGGGAATGTGTTTTGTACTGATGAACTTTGTCTTGAGATGAAGTAACTATAGTCCATATGGTTATGGATAGTTATGGGATGTTTGCAAAAGCATATTCCAAACTGAAATATTTAAATGGCTAATTCTAGGAAGCCATTATTAAATAGAAACCTGAATTGATATTGATAACAAAAAGTAACTTCATAACAGGGAAACCAACCAGAGGCCACCTCAACCTGCATATTAAAGTGGTGGTAGGGGGAAGATAATCTTGATTCCATTGGGAATCTTAGATATTCATAAAATAATGGAGAAAATAGTTTCTCCTATACTGCTAAAGTAAAGTACCTGTTAATTAACATAACTATGGTAAAGGTATAGAAGTAAAAAGTAAAGTACTAAAAATTGTTAAGTTAATTTAATATGTTATAAGTTGCATTGGAAGTATTTAGAAAGAGTATAAAATTTAGAAGATAGATTTCAATATCGTCAGACTCTCTTGTGCATTCAAACCAGTCCCAAATACTCTGTATGGTGTCTCTCCATTTGAGTTATTGGCTAGGTTTGTCATTAAGACCCCTAAAACAATAAAGGTATCTATCACATCTCTGATTATGCTCCTGAAGTGGATGAAGAGTACGTTGCAGTTTTGGACTCCTGCAGCAGCCCGCAATGGCTGGATATGGCCAGATTTACAATGGGCATCGCTTCCAGACTGGCTCTGCTTCATAGTGCCAAAGGGCTTTATGCACCAGGCCAGTGAAACACTGAAGCCTCTCTCTGGGATCAGTGGTGCTGCAGCATGCTGGCTGTGTGAAGGTTATACCAAGTGGAGCAATAATTACCAGAATACCGTGAGTAGAACCTAAACAGACACAATTGGCATTATGGCCTTCTCCCATGGAGAGACAACATGGATGGTATTGCAAACCTGGTGCTTAGATCTATTAACTGCAGCTCAAAGAGGAACTTTTGCATTGATTAGTGCACTGAATGCTGTACCTATATATCTGATGAATGTAATAATATGTCTTCTATTCTAGATCATATACAGAAGGATATTGAACATGTTAAAAGTGTTGGTAAGCTTAATTCATTTTCTAAATTATTAATGAATGTCCCTAAAAGATAAAAGAATGGCTCTCAATATTCTCTTTATTTTGCCTGCCATATGCTTATCTTGTTGCCTATATTGTCTTTGTGAGTTTATGTGTAGGTCAGTGCCTCTCCTCATACCTTTCCTAGCTGTCCTAGGCATAACCACCACTGTGGTAACTGGAGGTAGCAGTTTCCTAGACAGCATTTGAAACTTACATGATCAACCCCATCATCCTTAGGTGGATGTAGCCTCTGGAGGCACCTGGCCTTGTTCATTCCCATGGTCCAGGATGTCATGGCTGGCCCCCTTTTGGGAGGCTTGTACCACCATTTTATTTATCTTTTTAGTAGAACCATGTATCTTCAAAATTCTAACTTAAGTTTATTTCTTCCAGAATCAGTGCCTTCCAGAACAAGGTATTAGTAATGCAGGGGATTCATACAATTCCAACCACAGTGGACCCACCTTCCCTCAGCCCCAAGAGAATAGCCAGAGAGTTTTACACCTTGTCATTCAGGGAACTTCACCCCTAAACAGCAGGAATCAGCTACAGAAGAATGACCATCGCCCTTCAGTCCTCTTAAGAATAAGGGTGTGAACTCTAAGAGGGAGGAGTTGAGGCAGGTTTGTATAGAAAACAGGGAAGGCAGCTGGTCAGAATAAAGCCCACCAAAGATCCTGGTCATGATTTCCAGTTTGAAAATCCTGGACTACTTTGTTATCTACTAATGGAAATGCTGCTTGTCTACTGTTAGACCAGCACAATCTGCCCCTTATTGTTCCTGCAAATTGGACAGCATGGAACACTTTGCTGGCATGGCCGAAAATGACCCATCGACAAGTTTGGAACAATACCTTCTCATTTAAGACTGTGATTCAGCTGCCATCTTTCAATGATATTCGTAATTAAATATTTTTCCCTTGTGAGGGAACAGGTGAATAAGCCCAGGCCTTTATTAGGATATGCTGTATATAATGATTTAAGATGGTTAATGGCTCAGTCAGTCACCCTAGATCGCATCACAATCTATATGTATGGAGTGAGAAGAGGGAACCCGTGATGTGGGTGGCTACTCCCTGAGTTGTGTAATTTTACTATCAAAGCTAGATATATAGAGTAAAGCACGACCCTGATGGTTCTACCCATTGGCCATTTTTGTGCCAGTTGGAACTGCATTTGTCACAGAAAACACAACAGCTTTAGCTGTTGCCTTTTATACTGTTGTGTGGAATGTGGATGCAATTATTGTCCTGAGGTCATCATAGGCCACTAGGTGTGGGTGGATTGTGGGGACCCAGGTATCCCCTAAGTCTTCAGAATGTAGCCGCCTGCATGACCTAGACATAAGTTAAAAGTTAACAACCCTCCCCAGAGGGGAGAGAATATATAGATGTTATTGTAAACTATAATCTTCCCAAAGCAGTAAATGTCGTTGGTAAATGTCCTTCCTACGAGCGTAGTGAAAACATCACCAGACCCCATGTGTACGCTTCACGTGACCCTAGCAGGAACTCTGTTCTCATACCCTATGGAATGTCCTTGTTTTGAAACCCCTTATATATCACCCCTCATTTTCTCATCTCTTTGTGGAGTGCTAACTTCATTCATTCTTTGATTGGCCACCGTCAAAGAGTCTCTCTTGTTCCTAAGTCCCAATAAAGCTTTTGCCTGACTAAATGCCAGGTGTGTTCTTTGGTCTCGCGGCCTCACGAACTCATGCCCTTCAGGCGTTGGATTGTAAGAGACATCTTTACTTCAACTTTCTTAGTTATCAAGAAGCATTTTCCAGGATAAATTTAACAATAATGATTGGTGTTAGTATTTTTAATGTTCAAAAGGCAAGACTCCAGAGATAATGAATGTGGAAATTTCTAACATAACACTTGGCACTCTATTAGCTGTTAATTATAACCATTTTGTTGGTAAGAACATATCCTCTGAAATTTCTTCTTAGAAATTGTAATTAAAGATACTGCTTGTTTTCTAAACTAGAGGATCTATTTAATGTCTTATTATTTCCATAGAATATAAATTCTGTGAGAGTGTTTGTCTCTTTTGTTCATCAGTTTTGGGAGCATGCCAAGTAGATAATGAGCACTAAGTATTTGTTGATTGAATGATTGAATGATTGGATGTCAATAAATTCAAACCAATCTGTACATCTATGGGTATATATATAATATGTATATATGTACGCATATGTATATATGTGCATATATATAAACACAATAATATTTTCCCCAAAATTCCATTAAAAGTGGCATATTTCATTGCCATTCAAACATAGCTACAGACATTAAAGCCAGTTCCATCCATTTACTAAATAATGAGTACCTCTATATGTAAAATGCTATCATGTAGGTTTGCATTGCATGAACACAGAAATAAATAATATACAAAATTTTCCCCAAAGAACTTACAACATAATAGAAAAGAGTGCATAATAGAACACGGGAGTAAAATAAGGCTATTAAAACAGACATGAAATCAAATATTTTAGACAACAAGATGTAGAACTGGCAAATCGAACTGTTTTTGAAGCATGTTTTGCCTATTTCATGGAATTTAATTCTACATCCCCAAAGTAGTAACACAAAAGCGTGAGTACTCAACTTTCACAATGTTAACAGGTCTTTTCTGTGACTAATTAATATTGCTTCCACTGCCACCATCTGTTTTACTAACAAATGAATATTCAGATTTTCTTCAGATCCATATGTCATGGCCTTCACACAAAATGGAAAATTATGTTATCATTCTGATAAGATAAATGCTTTACATAAAATGACCACAGTATTTAGTATTTTGTGTACATTTAGGCCATTCGTATCTATGTGAGAAAGTCTTGATGTGCAATTGAAGAATGATAGTCAACATATCTATTGGTTAGAATAAGATAATAAATATTATTTAATGAAGTTATTTGAAAAAATTTTATCATGATAAATTCCAACTATTAACTTTTAAAGATTTCTGGAAATTTGAGGATCCCAAGTTGATTTGTACAGTGGTATATTATTTATACATTTAAAAACAAAAATATAATCATTTATATTTTATGAGTATATATAAATTAAGGTAAGGAGACAAAGACATTTTAAATTAAATGTATCCTTTATATTTTATTTCTTAAATTGGCTTTTAATAAGGCTAATGAAAAATCGTCCACTACTGTGCTAATTTGACTTACAGTTACAATTAACAAACCAAATAAATCTCTAAGAATCTGAGACCACCAACATTCCTAAAGAAGTAAAAAAATTGAGTCCAAATGATCTTAAAGAAGAGCCATTTTATTATATAAAGGAAAGTCAAAACTTCTCAAAACATTTCAGAAACTTTTAAATGGATAGGGTTGGAGAAGAAAAAGAAGACAAAGTTAAGCAGTCCTTTTAACAGAACTCATTAGTCATGGATGGTTTAGAAATGAGTGCAGTTTTGCAGAAAAATGTTCTTGAACTTTCTTAAAGGATAAAATATAGCATTCAGGTGGAAATACTTAGAGTCAGTGAGTGTTTGTAAGCTCAGAGTAGACATTATGTTGGGCATTTTAAGATATATTCAAGAAGTGAAAGAGATGTTCTCCTTAGTTTTAGTGTTACTAAGATGGTGTTGGGACTGAATTAGTTGATGAAACAGAGTGCTGGGGGAGTGCTTGGATTATTTAGCTTCCCTTCACTCTGGAGAGCAGAAAGAGGCATGGCTGCAGCCTGGGCTTAAAGACCTGCAAGGTAAAGTGCAGAGATCTCTTGGTCATAGATTGCTGATATTCATAGAAAATCCCTACTTTATAATAAGGATTTAGTTAGATTTTTTAATAGTAAAGTGTGGGCTTCAAGCAAGCAGTTATACTATTCATCCCTTCATCTTTTCAAGTTTTCTAATTGAAAGTATTTTACACATGAAATTGAAAGATTTGGATGACAGTTGTTTATTTTTTATTTATTATATTTGTTAAAGTTGAGCAAGATATTTTTCTATTTAGGTTGTCTAAAAAGAAACAATTCTGAAACTGACTATTCAAGATGTGTTAAACTGGCATCAAGTGTGTTCCTCACTATATAAACTTTAAAGAGTCAGATTATTGAAACTATGCATCAGCTAAAACTAGATGTCAGAGATATGTCTATGTCATAAACTTAGAAATTGTAAAATTTAAATAACACTCGTTAACTATGACTACAGAAAATTTGCCTTATTTTTGATTTAAAATTTTTCTTATACTTTTGTATATCTTACTCAATTTTAGATTTTATAAAATGATTAGTAAAATGAAATTCTTAATATTTAATTTAGTAAACTTTAATTGATAAATTCTATTATTTTTTATTAGTAAAGAAAATTCTAATTCAAACATAGTAAACAATAAATTTTGTTTCATAAAGTAAGGATAAAGATTTAATTTCCAAATGCTTTTAGCAAGGAGAGGCTTTATCAGGATTTAATTACTGTAACAATGAGCCACATAAGTAAAGTAATTGGTTCATATGTGCAATAAACCTGCATAATATGATTATGATATTTTTTAATGAGTCAAATTAATTCAGACTTCAATTCTGGAAATTATCAATGTTCATTAAATATTGTCATCTACATTAAATTATAGAACTTAAAATTCATTTATTTATAAACATATGAACAAAGATCATCTCTTAATTCAATGAAAATTTTATTACTATTTCTTGCTTGCATAATATCCCTAAGCAAAAGGAAGGTCAAAGAAGTAGAGTTATTTCCTGACAACAATTAATAAACTACCCTACTCAGTCACTGAGAAACAATCCTATCAGCCTGGATCTGAGTTGTGGCTTACCTACTACCTTTTCTTGCCTGTGTCTCTACTCCAGAGCCTCTAATCCTGGGAATAGATCACCCTTGGCCCCATTTCCATTTCTCACTTAATGGCAGGACTGGCACTGAAACTAGAGAGGTGCAGAAGAAGGCAGATTAAATTTCCGTCCCCTTCTCTACCTTAAAACTAGCTGAACAGGTAGCAATAATTTGTCATGTTACACTGCCATCAAAAGAAATGCATGAAAAATCATCTCGCTCCTCATCTACTTACTCAGGACAAGTTCCTTAACCCAAATGTCAACTCTTTAGTTGGAGTTGAGCATATTTTTGGAACAATTTGAAAAGAAAAGTGGGTTTAAACAAATGAACAACTATGGCCAAAATAATAGCATTACACATGCAGAGTGAAGACAAGTAGGTATGGAAGGAATTCAGAGAAAGGAAAGCTCACTGTCCACTGAGGTGATCAGGGATGGCAGGGGGTACAGTGACAGGGAGTTAAATCCTCATCCTGATGGAAGTATGAAAGCACTGAAAGGTTTGAAACATAGTAGAGCCTGAAAAGGAGTATTATAATTAAATTATGGTATTAAATTTTAGTATTGTACAATTGAATTAAAGTATATTAGTGTGTTAAATATCCATAGTGATATGGAAAGAATAGTAATATATTGCCAACAATGAGTTTTATAGACTGCAGAACATGGGAAAAGAAGCATTTCCATTTGTCTTATCTAAAAATAACTACATAAAAATCATTTCTAGGAATTCTAGTTTTAATGGGATGGTATAAAGTTGCACATTTCTCCTTTCTTCTCTCAGAAATTTCCCAAGGACAACAAGTACGAGATCCTCCGAACCATAAAATACAAGGAAGAACTACTTGAAACAATAAAGTCTAAATGAGTTCACTGGCAGGGGTTATATTAAAATATTTAATAAATAGAACTCCCAAGATAATGACAAGTCAGAGCAGATCCTGTGACTAATCAGAACAGATGCAGATCATTTTAAAAAATCAAATTAATGCATCTCTTCATGTCCTACTGGCTAAAATCCAACCCTGGTCCTGAGAGAATGCAGAGTAGTAAAGCTCAAGGCTGCACTCTGGAGCCAGGATTAAAGGAAATATTGAAGGGAAAGTATATGTTAAAACCTCTGAAAATGTAGAAATACTATAACCACAAACTATAATTGGTGGTGAATGAAGAGAGAATAAAAGAGGTAGACAATAGCTTATATACTCCTCTTTTAAAGGTTAGGATCATCAAATGTATTAAAGCTGATAAATTTGGTGGCAGAGGCCTAAGTATAATTAAATATATGAAGTTAAATATTAAGAAAAATAATAAAATCTACTACAGTTAGATAGATGAGATAAGGAGGGAGGAAGCAGAATGATGATAATTCTTCCACTGCTCTTTAGTGGAAGATATTCTCAAGATACTCGCTTAATAAAAAAGGATTAAGTATATTGTGTAATATACTTAATCCTCTCTTAATAAAAGAGGATTAAGTATATTGTGTAAACTTATTAAAAAGGCAATAATTAATATTACAAAACTTGTAAATTATCAATGAAATACACACATATATATACATACACACAGAAAGCAAAGATCATATGGTTAAAATGTGTCACAGCTTTATTGTAGTGTAACATATGTAGAGAACAGTAAACAAATCTCAAGTATTTAGATATATAAATTTTCATAAACTCAATATAATCAAGTGGAATAGTACTTAACACAAGAAAGAGAATGTAAGCACCACTGTAAAAGCTACTCAGGTTTCCTTCCTGTCACAGCCTCCCCCAAGGGAATCACGAACTGACTTGTAACACCATGTATCATTTTGCCTGGTTTTCACCATTAAATGGAATTGTTCAGTATGGATGCATTTAGATCTAGATTTATTTGTTTGCTCTTGAAACAATGTTTAACAAACTTTTATTCATTGTTGTTCCCCTAAGGAGCCTTTTCAGTATTTTTTCCCTGATCAACACTCTCCCCCATGAAATTTTAATGCAACATATATTCTGTATATTTCTTTATGTACTGTATGTATAGCTATGGCTTATACAGGAAAAGAATGCCCAATAACCAATTTTTCATCCCTTAGTTGGCAAGATTGACCCTGTTGAAAAAGCACAGTTAACAGGTTTGCAACATGCATCCATATCATTTAATGTATTTGTTCATCATACTAACTGCTAATTTCTGTATAATATTTCATTCTGAAAACACCATATTTTTTATCCAGTCTACAAATCATGAAAATGTAGTCGTTTCCAGCTTTTTGATATTACATACTTTTTATATATTTATATAAGCATTTATAGTATTTCTGGCTATTCATATGTTCAGCTTCAGTTGAAACTGCCAAATAGTTTTCTAATTTACATTCCCACAAACAGTTTATGAGGATCCCTGTTGCTATACATTCTCAAAAGCACTTGATACTGTCAGTCTCTTAAAACATTAGCTATTTTGTAGGTATGTGGTGGTATTGATTGCAGCTTTAATTTGCATTTCCTTGGTGATCATTTTTCCTGTTACTTATTGAACATTTAATTAGCATCTTTTGTGAAGTGCCTATTAAGACCTTTTGACCATTTTCTGTTCAATTGTTGCTTTTATCTTAATAATTTATAGGACATTTTTTAGATATTCTGGATACAAGGACATTTCTGAAAATATGCAAACATCTTCTGTTCTGCTGCTTGCCTTTTTTACTTGCCTCATGATATTTTCTAATGAACAAAGTTCCTTAATCTTAAAGTGTCTAATTTTTCAATTTTTCACTTTAGATTAGTACTCTTTGTTTCTTAAAAAAATTATTGCATACTTGCTGTCAAAACCTTTTCTCCTGTGTTTTCTTTTAAAACCTTTACGGTTTTATCACTTTTAAGTCAGTAATACCTATGTTATTAATCTTTGTGTATGTTACAAGGTATCAAGATTTTTAAAAATATTTTTACAAAGCAATTTAGAAACAAAGTACTCCGTGTTTTATAAGAATGACTCAAAATATAGATGTCATTGAAGGAAATTTGACATCACAAAAACAAAAAAGTTTGGCTTGGTCAAAAAAAAAAAAAATCGAAAAGAAAGTCAAAGATAAAACGCTAAATAGGGGGGTGTGCCTTTTTGAGTAAATTACTTATAGTCTTGTATTGTTTGCATATAAACAGATTAGTAAGAAAAATACTAATTACACAATACAATTTGCACATATTAGGTACAGATTAGGTTTCTGTAACACAAACCAAAATAACAGTAGCTAACAAAAGAGAACTTTTAAAATTGGGCATTTTGTTTGTTTGGTTTTGTTTTTGTCTTCTACAATAATGTGATTATAAGCAGGTCAGGAGTGACAGAGCTGCCCTGCCTTTCTAAACATGTGACCGTCATCCACTGACTAAAATGGCTGGTTTATCGCTCTCCATCTCATACAAATTTCAGTGATATTCTAAAGGGCAAAGGCTCCTATCTTTTAAAGACAGAACTCAGAAATCACCCACATATTTCTGTTTATATCCCTTTGGTAAGAACTTAGACATCTACTTATAGGAAAGGCTGGAAATGTTCTCTTAATAAATGACAAAAGAGAGTAGGGATATTGAAGCCACTAGTATTCTGAGTTTCTAAGGCAGAAGGTATAAACAGTTCATAGAAATCGGATCTTAAACATAAAAAATGCCAAAATTAAGCCATAACAAGAAAAATGTAAAATTTAACTATGATTAGATACTGTTTTTCACCTACCAGATGGACAAAGAACAATAGGTTTTATTCCACACATGTGGGGATGGTGGGGCAAAGAGGCCATCTCCTATACACCTGAACATACTTGGAATACCATCTACTGCAATTTGACAATATCTACAAAAATTTTAAATCCATATGTCTCTTTACCCAGATATTCTACTTCCAGTTAATTATCTTCCTCATACAGAGCAAAATAGCTGTCATGTAAGGAAAGTCCCAGGGCAGCACTGGAAATAATATATGTTTATAACTTGGGCTCATTCAAATCAGTTATGCTCATACATTCAGTGAGATGCTATGTTCCATTAAAAGAATATGAGAGTTCTATTTAAACTGAAGTAAAAAAGAATGCCATGTCATATTGGGAAGGGGGAAAAAAAGCAAGGCACAGAGTAATGTATATAGATAGTATAGTACCTTTCTGTGCAAAAACAAAATTAATAATTGTTCATATGTGTAAACTCAAGCAACAAATTGGAGAGAGGAATATACAAAAACTGGTAAACAGTGGCTGCTTCTGGCAGGGGATCCTAAACTCTGTGTGGTCTAGGGAAAGAGACTTAATTTTAATTCTATTTTATTTCATTCCTTTTGAATTTTGTATTGCATGGATGTATTGCCTTTGCAAAGATAAAAAAAAATCCAGTTACACTTATGAAAGCTCAAAGATGGAAAAAGCATTTGTTGATAGAAAGATGTAGCCAATTGTTAAACTAAATCTAGGATTTAAATGTTATCTAAAAGAGGCCTAAGATGTTTAATGTCAACTGAAAATATGAAAAAAATGCCATCACAGGTTAATGGTGCCAACTGCTATAAATACCAAAACAGTCAGGTAAGCATTTTAAAATGAAATTATGACTTATATACATAAATACTTTTGTCTTTTCTGAAAAGAGATATAAGCATGCATTCCCCTATAACTTAATCCATAGTGTCAAAACATATATATTAATAAACTGAGTAACAAACATGGAATTAGAAAACCTGCGTTCTACTCCCTACCTTCATTACTACTGAATTACTCTCTTGGTTTGAATACCTAATACAGTAGTTTTCAAATTTCAGAATTTTAATACATAAATTTGGAAATAAACTTACTCTACTTCACATCTATTTCCTCCATGATAGTGGATAAGCAAAAGTTTTTAAAAAGTGATAAAAAAATCATGAAGTGAAGTGTTCCCCAAGTGACATCAAATATTTAATCCCAAAGGAAATACAGCTATGAACTTTGCTTACTGGATCGTGTCCATGCTCTTTTGTGACTTTAACTTAGGGAGGGTCTCACATTGACTAAATGAACAAGAGATGGAATTTGCCTAATCTTTCATATGTATTTACCAGAATGACAACTTTGTAATTTGAATAGAAAAATATAAATGACCTTGTTACTGGTCACTGGAAAACAAAGGAAGTTGCTTAGTGAGCTTCAAATCAGGAAAAGGGAAATTAGTTGAATAACCAAAATGAGAACCATGCACCTTAATAGCAGAGGTATAATTTTTTAACTGGGATTCCCAAGATACCTTTGATAAAGACCCAGCGGATATTACTAAAAATTCCTTTCTAAAATACATAAATACATATTCTCTGCTGCAATTGCTTACAAGTATTGTTTTCTCACAAAAGACCTCGAATTTGTTAGATAGTGCATCTGAAAGATTCTCCTGTTGGTTGCCACCCATTCATCCTCATTCACTGGTGTCCACAATCTTGTGACTTCTTAACTTCCTGTTTCAGCTCTCTCCTATATGGCACTGTGGCAGTGGTAGATTATTTTATGAATCCTCAAAAGAGAAAGATTATGTTTGTAAAGTAATCTATTCCTCTGGGTGTGATACCCTTTGATTGTATTATTTCAGCTGTGGAGTCTTTGATTAGATTACCTATTAAGATTAGAGCTTTTGGGGACAACCAGCAAGATGGCAAAGAACTCCAAGAACCAGCTCGTGATAAAGTGCAGTTAATAATCACCCAGAGCTATCTCAAGCACCTGTTTGGGGGCTCCAGGGGACCAGAAGAGCATCCTGCAACATCCTTGAAAGAATGGAAGGAGGAGACTGCCGATCTGCAGAAAAGATTCGTAAATAGAGCACTTCACACCACAGTACAAGCCACCTCGGGAGCTATTCCATGGCTGGAATTGGAAGCTCCACTTCCCAAAAATGGGGGAGAAAGAGACTGTTGGGCACCAACTTCAGCTACTGATTAGTAAATTCAGTGGGCTAAAGTATAATCCTAAGAAGAGCTAAAGTTTGAACCTGTCTAAGTCAAAAAGTGGCCAGTAGCCACAATTTTAACTCAACCCCCAGCATGAGGGGAAGCAGGGCTGACTGAAAATCACAGTGCTGGTAGAGACAGGCTTCTTTCCATCCAGATGGGATTGCAGCTCCAGCCTAAGGCCCAGCCTCACCTCCGGCAGGGAAGAAGCTGGAGGAACGTGCACCAGCCTCTCCGGGAAAATACAGACCACAACTCAGAGGCCAGTGATCATCCTACTCTGGCAGCACAAATTGCCTCAGAAGCTATTTTGTGGCTGGAGTTGGAAGGTCCAATTCCCAAAAACAGGAGAGGAAGAGACGGTTGGCCACTGACTCTAACTACTGATTAGTAAATTCAGCTGGCTAAAGTATAACCCTTAAAAACAGCTTAAGTTTGAATCTGTCCAAGTCATGAGGCAGATAGCTGCCATTTTGGCTCTGCCCCAGGCACAAGGGGGAAGCTGGGCTGATTGAAAATCACAGTGATGATAGGGACTAGCTTCTTTCCACCCAGATCACACTGCAGCCCAAGCCTAAGCTTCAGTCCCACCTCTGGCAGTGAGGAAGTTGGCAGGACCTGCACCAGCCTCTCCAGGTAACTGCAGGTACATTCTACTGGCACTGACTGAATAGTCAGAAGTCTACCAGGGCACCTGGTCATTTTGGACCCACACAGCACAGAATGCTGCTCACACTTAAAGCTCCATCCCTGCCTCAGGCAGGGGAGGATGGGGTGTGAAGTTTCATCAATCTCTCTGGGCAACTACACTCTAGGCCTGCATGACTTGGATTATTACACATGACTGTGGCTCTGTCCCTAACCCTGACAAAAGAGAAAGTCGGGAGAAGCTTCATTGGTCTCTGGGGCAATGTATGCAGCTTGAGCCTCCATAGCTCACAGCACCAACTACATCCTTGGCTCTTACTACACAACCAGCAAGAGAGAAAGGGCAAGAAAATCCTAAACTAAAGAGAAAAACTGCACCCAGAATACATACATCTAGTAAGCCAGATGCCAAGACACCAGCCAAAAATTATAGTCCATACCAAGAAACAGGAAGATACAGCCCAGTAAAGGCACAAGATAAGCCTCCAGATGACATAAAGGAGTTGACAACTAATCAGATGTTCAAACAAATCTCCTTAATAAATTCAATGAGATGGCTAAAGACATTAAGGATATTAAAAAGACTTTGGATGAGCACAAAGAAGAATTTGAAAGCATACATAGAAAAATAGCAGATCTTACAGGAATGGTAAGGTGCAGTAAATGAAATTAAAAATACACAGGAAACATATAACAGGAGATTTGAGGAGGCAGAAGAAAGAATTGGTGAGCTTCAAAAAATGGTCTCCAAAAGCAAACATATGAAAGAACAGAGAAGAAGAGAATGGAAAAAATTGAACAAAGTCTCAGGGAACTAAATGACAGCAAGAGACATGCAAACATACATGTCATGGGTGTCCCAGAAGGAGAAGAGAAGGGAAAGGGGGCAGAAAGAATATTTGAAGAAATAATGGTAGACAATTTCCCAACCCTATTGAAGGAAGGACATAGACATCTGTGTCCAAGAAGCACAACATACTCCTATCTGAATAAATCCAAATAGACCAATTCCAAGACACACAATAATCAGCATGTCAAATGCCAAAGACAAAGAGAGAATTCTAAGAGCAGCAAGAGAAAAGCAAGGCATAACATATAAGGGATGCCCAATAAGATTAAGTTCTGATTTCTCATCAGAAACCATGGAGGCAAGAAGACAGTGGTATGATATATTTAAGATCCTGCAAGAGAAAAACTTCCACCCAGGAATCTTGTATCCAGCAAGATTATCTTTCAAAAATGAAGGTGAGTTTAGAATATTCACAGATAAACAGAAACTGAGATAGTTCATAACCAAGAGACCAGTTTTTCAGGAAATACCAAAGGGTGTGCTACAGTATGAAAAGAAAAGACAGAAGAGAGAGGCATAGAAGAGAGCCTGGAAATGAAGATTATATCAGTAAAACTAACAAAGTCTCAAAAGAGTGGTGAAAATAAAATATGACAGATAGTACCCAAAGATCAAAATGGGTGAAATAAGAACTGCCTTTACAGTAATATTAATGGATTAAACTCCCCAATCAAAAGACACAGACTGGAATGAGCTACCTATATGCTGTCTGCAAGAGATTCACCTAGACCCAAGGATACCAATGGATTGAAAATGAAGGCTGGAAAAATATATTCCATGCATGCAGTAACCAAAAAAAAAAAAGCCAAACTAGCTATACTTATATCAGATGAAATAAACTTTAAAAGATCCTAGTAATGCACAATCTGAGGAGGAAGTCAGGAAAAAAAATTTCCATTTACAATAGCAACTAAAAGAATCAAATATTTAGGAATAAACTTAACCAATGATGTAAAACACTTGTATTCAGAAAATTACAATGCATTGTTAAAAGAAATTTTAAAAGAACTAAATAATTGGAAGAATATTTCATGCTCACAGATCGAAAGACTAAATATTAAGATGTCAATTTTACCCAAACTGATATACAGATTTCATGCTACCCCAATAAAAATTCCATCAACATTTTTTAAAGAAATGGAATACATGATTATCAAATGTATTTGAAAGGATAAGGAGTCCTGAATATCCAGAAATATCTTATAAAGGAAAAGCAAAGTTGGAGGACTCTTACTTCTGGACTTTAAATCATATTACCTAGCTACAGTGGTAAAACAGCATGGTACTGCCGTAAAGACAGATACATAGTCCAATGGAACTGAATTGATGGTTCAGAAACAGTCCCTCACATTTAAGGTAAAATGATTTCTAACAAGCCTGGCAAACCCACCTAACTCAGGCAGAACTGTCCATTCAACAAATGGTGCTGAGACAACTGGATATCCATAGCCAAAAGAAAAAAAGAGGACCCCTAAGTCACACGTTATACAAAAATTAACTCAAAATGGATAAAAAACCTAAATGTAAAAGCAAGAGCCATAAAACTTCTAGAAGATAATGTAGGAAAACATCATCAAAACTGGGTGGCAGGTGGTGATTCTTAAAGGAGATAAGAGAAGGACTGAGATGGACTACTGATGCTTAATGTATGTAAAAGTTTTAATTAACTTTACTGTAAAAGTGTGGTAATCTATAGAGTTGATGCCAACACATTATAGTGAGTAACAGCTGATTTATAAATGTGAATGTGGCTGGAAAGCCTAGTCTAGGGATATAAATGTCAATTGAAAAAAAGCTAGAGAATAATCTAGGGACTGAAGAACACAGTAAACCTGGAGGTAGATGAGAATTGTGGTTGATGATCCCGGTGCAAGATTGTCCTTTGTGAGCTAGAGCAGATGTATGTCACTATTTCAGGGTGGTGGGAATGTGAAGAAGCATGGGAAAACTACAACTGGAGTGACCTATGGACTGTGGTTAACAGCAATACTGTAATATTCATGCATCTATGCCAAAGATTACTATGTTGATAATGGGAGAGTATGGAAAAAGTGTGCCAAATGTGCACTATGGACCATGATTAGTGGTAATAGTGGTATAGATTATAGGATACTATAATCTATAACAAATATTCCACCATGGTATGATGTGTTGATAGAGGGGTGTTGTATGGAAATTCTGCACATGTGCATGATTGTTTTGTAAGTTCACAAATTCTGTAACAAAAATATATTTTAAAAAATCATAATAGGGTGGGTTGGGGGGAAAATACACCAAATTTAAGATATGTATGTTAGTAGTAAGATTTTGATGATATTCTTTCATAATTTGTAACAAGTGTCTCACAACAATGCAAGATGTTAGTCATGGTTTGATGTGTGGGACTCCTCTATGATGTTATGTATGTTTGCTTTGCAAGTTCATAACTTTTACTAAAGACTTATTGTTTAGGTATGTTCATGTATAAATGATATAATAATAATAATAGGGTGGGTTGGGGGAAAATACTCCAAAAGTAAGATACTTTGGTTAGTAGTTACATTTTGAGGATGCTCTTTAATCATTAATAAAAATGTTTCACAATACAAGGTATTGGTGGTAGGATGAGGTATGAGAGCCCTGTATGATGTTATGTATGTTTGTTTTATAAGTTCACAACTATTGCTATACACTTATTGTTTATGTATGTTTTTGTATGAGTAATATGCTTCAATAAAGTTTTTTTAAAAATTTTAAAAATTAAAAAAAAAAAAAAGATTAGAGCTGTTTGATTCAACTACATCAGTAAGGTATGACTCAGGTTAAGTTCCCACCCCCTTTCTGGATCTGATATAAATGGACACTCACTCAAAGACACATGGAAGAGAGAATTCTTTCATTTTTGATCCTGCCATGTGATGGAAAGAAGTCTCCAACAGCTAAAGCCCCTGGGAGAGATGAAACATTTTGCCTGATAGCTTACAGCTGACCTTGGGAAGAGAGCCAAGACTGATATAGGAAGCCCTGAGAGATGAGCCCTATGCCAAGAAAGGAGAGGACTTCACTTAAGCATGAATCCTCAACAGGCTGGGCCCACAGAGTCTCAAGAGGAAGAGGAATCCCAGAGGGGAAGGCAGAGACCAGGAAGAGATTCATGATCATCTTCCTTCAACACGTGACAACTGACTTTGGTGAGAAAGCAACCTTGAATTGGACTTTTTATGGCCTTGTAACTGTAAGCTTTTACCCCAAATCAATACCCTTTATAAAAGCCAATAGATTTCTGGTACTTTGCATTGGCAGTCCTTTGGCAGACTAATGTAGGTACTCCAAAGGATCTTTTGGCAAAAACTCCACTTATCTAAATAGGAGCTCCTAACATTGTTATTTCTGACCTCCACTTGCTTCAAGGTCTTCAATCACATTGGTCATAAACACCTGCCAGTTTCTTTCAGCATCTGCGTGCATCTACTAACTCATTGAGGAAGAATGCTCCAGGATACTTGATTGTTTTGTAGCCAGACTCAAGAAACTTATTTGTCCAGACACGAATTTAGTGCTTAAAATAAGAAAGAGTAGAATTTTAAGAAGAACCTGAGCTGCTTTGTATCATTGTTAAGGAAATAACAGTGTTGCCAAATAATTTATCATCAAACTAGGACATTTGGGGAGTGAAAGAGGGAATTTTCAATAATCATGCTGTTACAACAGGCATAAACTGGAGATGTCCCAAACTAACTGTGACATCTGGTCACCCTACAACTCGATATTTCAGGAAAGAGTTTTCAAGAAAAGCCCTAGAAATACTTTTCATATCCTTCCCCAGCTTAAACTCACATTTCACAGTGCCATGGGGTGATTAATTATACCTAAAGAGCACTGCATGGACAAAAAAAAAATATTAAGAGTAAAACCATCCAATAGCCTTTGCAAGTTTTTTTTAAAAATTAAGATTAAAATGCTATATCAACTACTGTGAACATAGCAGGTGGCCCTGCAAACAATTCACTGATCCAGTGAATATAAGCATCTGGACTCCAGATGATCTGGATGCCCAGCCAGGCAGTTTTGTGAGTAGAAAGTAAGGCACAGAGCCAGATGGGCATGTTGACAATTAGAGCCTAACAAACAAACTGGCAAAGGCGTCTACTGCAGGTGCTTGAAAGAACTTCAACACCCTTCAGAAATTGGAACATCTTTTCACCTAACAATGAACCTCCAGGATTATATCTAATTTGTATAATCTTCCATGCTACTATGTTCTTGTTATTAGTAAACTCATTTTGCATTTTATTACTTCTTAATTGTCTTTCATTCTGAACTGTACTAGACCTTCCATGACCAGAAAAATTTTAATATTTAAGAATAGAGATTAAAGTATGAGAAGTATGACATGTCACTTTGTACATTTGATCTCTTGGCAAAATCTTACATAACATATATTCAGGCATACATTACCTCTGGATAGAGTTTCTAGAGTTTGTCTCAGTGTCTGCCTCACCCATCAGCCATCAAGAAGCAAGCCTAAAATTCTAAAGTAGAAGGGAGCAGAGGCATGGAGAGGTACCACTGACAAAACAAAATAGATTCTTTTAATGTTGTTGGCTTTTTCAATAGCAATGAAGATTATTTGGCACTTACTAATCAAAGTATCAATTCTGCATCTTAAATGTCACTCAGTGCCTATAATCTCAAATCTCCTCCAAGTTACGAAATGTCAAGGGGAGAGGGACACACAATAGAAACAGTTCTACCTACATACGAGTATTCGAGACTTTTTGATGCCATAGTATTAAAGGGATGCAAATATAAAATTCTTTTACTATTATTAGCATTGTAGACCAAAGAACCATTTGATACCATCTAGGTTAGTTTGAACAAAGCAACTTTAAAATATATGGCTACTTCAATCTTGTTAGTCCTGTTAATGGAAAACTCAGATGGGAACATAAAAAAGAGACAATCAATGCCAAAGAGAATGTAAGGAATGGCCCCATATATAAAGCACCTTCTATGAGTTGGACACTCTGTGAGATAGTTTATGTACATTGTGTCTTAATCCTTAAAAACAAACCTGAGATATGCATTATATTATACCCATTTTGCAACTGAGGAAATTAAAGCTTAACATGTTTAATTAACTTATTTTCTATTACATATTTAATAAGTGAAAGAGCAGGCAATCAGTCTCAGGTTTGTTTGACTTTAAAGTCAATCACTTTCAACTGCATGAGATTCATGATTCCAAACCCTTAATTTTAAAGATGAGAACGTTATGATCAATCAAGATTAGGTGAGCTTCAGGTCACTTTCTTAGCCAGGGATTCTATGATAAATGCCACAGAATGGGTTGGCTTAAACAATAGTAATTTATTGTCTCACAGTTTTGGAGGCTAGAATTCCAACACCAAGGTATCACCAGGCCCTACTTTCTCCCAGAGTCTGTAGCATTCTGGTGATGTCTTGCCAGAAATCTTTGGTGCTCCTTTGCTTGTATATGCATCTTTGTCTCGGTCACATGGACATCTCTCTCCTACTCTGGCTCCTCCTGATTGATTAAATCCAAATTTCCTCTACTTATAAGGACTTTAGTCATATAGATGGTGTATTAGTCAGCCAAAGGGATGCTGATAGAAAATACCAGAAATCTGTTGGTCTTTATAAAGGGTATTTATTTTGTAGAACCTTACAATTGCCAGGCCATAAAGTATAAGTTTATTCCTTCACCAAAGTGTGTTGCCACGTGTTGGAGCAAGACAGCTGCTGACGTTTGCCAGGGTTCAGGTTACTTGGGTTCCTCTCTTCCCGGGGTTCCATTGCTCTCCAGGCTCAGCTCCTCTGTTTCCTCCACAAGGTCAGCTATAGACTATGAGGCTCTCTAGGCTTTGCCTCTCTCCGCAAGGCCAGTTGTGAACCATCAGGCGAATGGCGCATCTTTTCCCGGAGCCTTCGCTCCTTCCTCACGCCCAAGGTCCTCTGTGTGCTTACTCCCCTGGGCTCTAACATTAATACTCAGCATCAGAACTCCAACATCAAAACTCCAACTCTGTCCTTTGCCATGTCCTTTTATCTTTGAGACCCCATCCACCAAAAGGTGGGGCTCAATGCCCTACTGTCGTGGCCCAGTCAATGTCCTAATTATAACTTAATCTTGCCCAGATTAACAGACCAGTTTACAAGCATAATCCAATATCTATTTTTGGAATTTATAACTATATTAAACTGCCAAACTGCTACACCCACCATTATTCAATTTGGCGTCATCTAAATAGTACCTTCAGAGATTGTATTTACAAATGAGTCCACACCCCCTGGACCATGGTTTAGGACTTGTACATGTCTTTGTGAAGGACATGATTCAATCTACCACAGTCATATAGCAATTAATAATTGTCAACTCCTCTCCTGAGTATAAGATAAAGAAATTTAATCTTAACTTAACTTTATGAATCAATTTTATTAAATAAGGTAATATATGTAAATATCTTAGCACTATAGCTTAAATGTAGCTGACTCTTAAAAATGTTATTTCTCTTACTGCAGTAGCCTCTTTGGTGATAATGTATTTTGATTTTTGATCACCTCACCTGAAATCATTACTTGGTAACCTTTATTTTAAGGTTATATCTTTGGTCTTAACTAATATATTGTGATTTAATAATAGTAGATGTTATTGAAAAAGTGTTTCTGTTACTTAATTCTTGATCTTGGCACTTAGTAGATACTCAATAGTGACTACTTTGGTTATCATATCTATAAAACTGTCTTTAATTTAGATGGCACACTTGCTGCTATCATGACATTTTAATATTGATGTAAATTATGCTTGGACATCTTCATTTTCATTTAAAAATTCTTATAAATGTTAAATTGTCTTGGTAATGTAAGAAATAAGCTTACATATTTTACAGCTCAATGGTCTCATTGTTAATTTCATAGCGAACAATTTAATGACTCTATATTTTTTATTTCAAAATAATAATCACAGAACTTTAGAACTCTGGGAGGTCTTACAAAGCAATGAGCCCTAACTTTTCATTTTGTAGTGAAGGAAAGCTTAAATGATCTGCTCAAATATCTGGAACCCAGATTTCTAGTCTTCTCTTTCTGTGTACTTTCCACTAAAATTTAGTAACAAGATTACCATTTCTTTGCAATTCAACAAGGTCAGAAATTACAATGCCACACTTTGTGAAAGCTCAGTTCCAACTGCATTACCATTTTAAAAGCAATTATAATCCTGTATGCAATATTACAATGTTAAGGTATTCTGGCCTCTAAATATCTACTGACATCTGAAGAAACATTTTAGAGATAGTATAAAGCACATCTTTAGTTATTGCTTTATTCTTAGTCCTTGAAACAGTTTAGCAGATCAAAAACAAACAAAAAATCCTTTGACTATTCTAAAATGAAAGGACACCAGTTTGCTATTTCCTACTGTGCAAGACAAAAATCAAAGCATATACTCACAGCTGCAGGAAATTGCACTGTATGGGCCAATAAACATACATAGGAAAACAATTGTAGTAATCATTTATGACTATCTTCTGTGAGGGCCAATATCTTTTTGGCAATAATCTGTCAAGAAATATTTCATTAAAATATAAAATACTAAATATAAGATGTTAAAATGAAATCAATTACTAGACTTTTTCCCTTGCTACAATGTAAAAAACTGTTATGAACCAGTACAAATCAGACCCCTGTATATTGTACTGATAAAATGCTGCTTTGTCCCTTTTCTGTGACTACATTATCAGTGACTGAGTCTCAGGGAATCCTTTGTGAATAGCGTTCTTTAGATTTAATGACATTAACATTATTTAATGACATAAGGATTTATAAAGTAGGACTTATTTTAGGTGGTTGTGGTAGTTTTAAATTATATCCACAAACTCTTTAACTTCTTTCAAAAGGTGAGACCTATTTCCCAACTCATCTCTTGAGTGTAGATTGCACTTAGGAATTCACTTCTAGTGAATAAAATGTGGCAGAAGCAACAGTGTAAAACCTCTGAGACTAGATAATAAAAAGCATTGTAATTTCCTCCTTGCCATCTCTCTTTCTATCTCAGATCTCACAATCTAAGGGAAGCCAGCTGCCAGGTCATGAGGACACTCAAGCAACCTGTGGAGAGGCCCGTGTGGTAAGAAACTGAGGCCTTCTGCCAAGAGCCAGCAAGGAGCTGAGGCTTTTTCCCAACAGCCACAAGTGAGCTATCTTTCAAGAATCTTCTCCAGCCCCGTCTAGCATTCAGGTCTCTACAGCTCTATCTGGTGTCTTGACTGCCAATTCATGAGAGACCCTGAGCCAGAATCATCTAGCTATGCCTCTCCCCAATCCCTGTACTGCAGAAACCCCCAAGATAATAAATGTTGTTGCTTTAAACTAGTAGACTTAGGGGTAATTTAATCAATAATTGATGTAGTGGTCAATTGGATGCAGGTAGAGTAGTTCTAAAATCCAATTTAGTTTAATTCTATAACCAAGTTTCATGATATACATTAGTCTCAGATGCCAAAAAGACAAATGTCACCTGAGGTCTGTTAATTTCCAGTTTACTTCTCTTTGTCTCTGACTGATTAAAAGACCTTTTTTTTTCCCTTCCATATTTCCACCTAGTTTTTATGCATGTCTTAAAATAGGTTTCCCTAAACTCTTAGTTATTCCAAGAAGCAAATGCCTCTCAATGTGTTTTCTCATTTCTAGAATTCCTTAATTCTCATGTAGGAAGAGAGGGTGAAAAAAAGAAAAAAATAAGAAAGGCATAAGTCCCACATTTGTCTTAAGAAAGTATTATAATCTACTCCTTGAGTATAATATGTCTTAATAAACTTTGAGTTCCTTGAGGGCAGAAATTGTGGCTTACTTTTTTTGTCACAGAGTTTACTTAAAGAAGATATATAACATGCAATGCACAATTATTCAATTCAATTTAATTTAATTTAATTCATCCAACATATACTAATTTTGATAACATGTTAAAACTCCAAATTACAGTTTTAATTTAAAATATTGAGAATTTTTATTTCCCAAAGACATCAAATTATTTAACATTTATTTTGCTTATTTAATCACTTATTTGATTAATATGTATCAAGCATTCACTATACACAAAACACTCATTTGTTCAATTCACTATGAAAGTGATTAAATGATTTAAGCAAGAAAGTGACATGGATTGGATTATATATGGGGAAGTAATCTTCTTACAAGGTAGTTTGTCTATGTCACCTTCCCTAGGATCTTTCAATGGATTGTCATTGCACTTGAAATGAGTTGTAAGCTCCTTAAGCTGGTTTATATATCCCCACATGAGCTAGCCTCATGATACAGTTTAGCCTCTTCTCAAACATGGGCCAGATGCTGTTTGAAACAGTCACTGGTACTATCCCATTTTATGATTCAGGAATCAAACCGCCAATAAAGGGGTTAAAAACATGTAGTTAATAATTGGTGAGGCTGAGATTCAAATTTAGGTAGCTTGGTTTCATAATGTACATTTTTAACTGTGACAGTAGACAAAGAAGAGAAATGAATTCAAGAATGACCCTGGGGTTACTCTAATATTTAGCATATGAACAGTAGAGGAATAGCAAGAAAAGGCTTTAGAAAGCAGGAAGGACGAGTTGGTAGAAAGAAAGCCAAAAAATGTGTCTTCTCAGAAACTGAAAGAAAAGCATACTTCCAGAAGAAGAATGTGCTTATTTGTGTTAGATGTTACTGGGAGCTGGAAAAGAGAAGAATAGAGCAATTCCCATTAGATTTTCAAAATAGAGGTTAGGTAAGTGGTAATGTCCTTATGAGCAGTCTCTTGTGGCATGGAGTATGTGAAAGCTCAAAGGGCAGCATTGAAGGGAGCAAGGAGTGAAGTCAAGTATCAAACATATTTCCCCCACAAAATTTTGCCATAATATGAATGTAGTTTGAGAGGAAATTGAGTAGGATGAGTGAATTTTTAAATGGAAAACATACAGTATTTTTCATGCTGATAAAATGATAGTTTTGAAGTCATTATATTAAGAGCTTTTTGAGATGAAAATACAAACCTAGGAAAATATCAGAATACTGATCAAGTCTGTATGATAATATTATGAGTTCACTTTACTGTGGAGAATTGTGTAGTGTAGCCCTCTCACAAGAAACACACACTGGCTACTGGACAAAAACTTGCAAAAAGTTTAGGTTCTGGGCACTTTAAAAACCACTGCTGGTCTCATGCAATTCTTTTTAGAGTATGGCAAGTTGTAAATATTAAATGTTAAATAGAACAACAGCATAAAAATTTAGATGAGAATGACATTTCGATCTTTTATCTCCCACAGATAATTCAAGATGTATGTTTTAAGCTGGGGTTGTTTTTGTTTCTTTTCTAGAGCTAAGTATATTGGGTTTTGATGGACTAATATTGAATAAAAAGAAAAAAAGTGCTGATTGAAAAGGAAAAGACGTTATTTTTATCTTGTCAGTGTTTGTAACTGAACCGTATAATCCTGAATCCTTTGAAAGTCAGGGATAAGCTATGCATTATTTAGCAAGCAATAGCAAACAGTAGGAAAAGGGCTGTCAAGGGGGTAACTTGTATTTCCCACCACATTACAATTGGAAGATCTGTTAGATTCTGACAATACCAAGACAGCCATCCAAAAATAAACCTCAGCAAACCTGGCAATTCCAAGTATTAAAGTGGGCACCATATCTCTATATGGAAGCCAGAAGTATGTTCCATAAAATAAATTTTAAATAGATTTTGTCCTTAGTATCCAACACCCAAAGTATTAACTCGGAAAAAAAAATGTTTTGTATACATAATGGCAAGCAAATTGGAAGGTATTTTTCTTATCAAATTGTCTGTTGAATCAGGCATTATGTAGAATACGATTTGAAGAATGGGACTAACCATAATGTATTATTCAGTACTTTGATTCAGAATATATAAATCTGAAAAAAGTTTTAAAAAGTGTTACAGTTGGGCAGTTTGATGTAATTATGAATTCCAAAAATATAATTGGATCATGCTTATAAACTGATCTGTTAATCTGGGCATTATTAAGTTATGGTTAGGGCATTGACTGGGCCACGTCAGTAGGGCGTTGAGCCCCACCCTTTGGTGGGTGGGGAATCGAATACAAAAGGCAAGGCAAGAACAGAGTTGAAGCAATTTTTGAGAAGCAGTTTTGATGTTGGAAAAAGGCCCCAGAAGAAGAGAAGTGAGCCGTTCACCTGATAGTCTACAGCTGACTTTGTGGAGGAACCAGAAGAGCTAAGCCCAGAGAGAAACACAGCCCCGGTAAGAGAGGAACACGAGAAGCCTGAATCCTGGCAAACGTCGGCAGCTGTCTTGCTCCAACACATGGCAGTGGACTTTGGTGAGAGAAGAAACTTAACGCTTTATGGCCTGGTATCTGTGGACTTCTACCCCAAATAAATATCCTTTATAAAGACCAACCCATTTTTGGTATTTCACATTAGCACCCCTTTGGCTGACTAATACAAAAAGTTAATGTCTTCTTAAAACAAATCAAATGGCAATATGGGTAGTACTTGTTGCAGCCCAAAGGCAGATCAGTGCTTAAAATCTGTTGCTAATACTTAAGCTGGTTGTATTGCTGTCACTGCCACCTGCATGTGTCTGTTTACAACACTGTACCCATGTTCCATGTGTCTAACCTGTACTTTTGGAATAAATTACTCTATTTCCTGAAGCAACCATTACTTAGAAAATGATTCCTCAATATATCACTAAGGCCCAATGAAAGAATATACATACAACTCAAAGCTATCTGCTATTCCAAATGCTGTTTATCGAGTCAATAAGGATTAGTTTAGTCTGTGGACATTTATAAGCCAATCAGGTGAAGAAAAGCAATGCTGAGCATAAGAACTGAATCTTCTCAAACTGCCATGGATTACTCATAAAGGGTTCACTAAACTCAGAGCTATTAATCATTGTTTTATATCCAGGACAATAAATGTTGGCTGTATGGAATGTAAAACAGATACACATTCATGAAATACCCAAAGTATGGATGACAATTATGATAGCAGCAACAACAATAATTATCAATATTTTGAGGGCTCAGGCACTAGACTAAGAAATTTACATGTTATTTAATTTGATCCTCAAAGTTATACTGGAAAGAAGATATCATTATTATCCTCATTTCAGAGATGAGATTTAGAGATATTGGGTAATATGCCTATGAGACAATAAGTGGCAGTGACTATAGGAAAGAATGGCTACTAAATTAAGATCACTAGTTATAAGATTTATGCTCGGGGTCTCATCCAGAATTATTACATGAATATTTTGTTAAAATTAAGGAGTGATGTCCTTATGGATTGTTTTGAGAAGGATATAGCAAATGAAAGCATATTTTCTGTCAACAATTGTAACTGAAAAAAAAATATTGCCTCGGATTTTAGCGATGCCGTCCATACATTCTGGGGGCAATGTTATCTTTTCCTGTGGCAAAGATGGATCACAAACAGAATCAGAAAGTTTGGGCATGGTTTCTGACACTTGGAATTCGCTCAAAGCAAATCGATCAGAAACCTACTTTTGAGGGAACTGTATTGTAAAAGAAACCAGTATACAAAAGGGCCTTTGACATATACTTAATCCTTCAGCCCCTTATCTTTCATGAGGAGAAGAAGGCTCCCAAAGCACTCTTCAGATATGGCCAAGGAGAAAAATGGACAAGGAGCAGCATTCTAGAGGACTGATCGAAGAGAAGATAGAGAAAAGCTGAGTCCCGCCCAGAGGAGATTTCACTGTTTGTGACTGACAGGGCTTCAAATTACTACTGACTAAGAACTTTTGTGTTTTTCTTTCACTGTCAGAATAGGAATATTTATATGTTTATGCTCTTCTTGTTTCATCATTAAATAATGAAGTGGTGATGGGAGGAGGTGTGTGAACATTGTTGACAATAGATCAAATAAGACCAAAAGGAGCTATAGGTGTGTGAACACAACTGAAATGAATGAACATCATCTAAAGCTCCTGCAATTTGATCTGGATGCCATCACTGGATGGAATTTTTGTGTTGAAATCTTTGGGAAAAGTGCAATGGGTTCTATGTGGGAGGAATAATGAAAAAGATATTGGTTACTGGAAAGGACTGGCTGGATGCTGAATACTCACAAATTCCATTACCTGCTTGCGGGCACACAGTAAGACATAGGCTGGTATTTTTTTTTTTTTTTTCCAATGAGATTGTGACTTTATCATTAGTTTTGGCCAAAAAAATGCAAGTTGAAATGATACACACCCACTTCTAAGTCTAGCCCCTAAAATCTCCCTCCACATTTTCATCTCTCTTTCTCTCATCATTATCTCCATCATCAATCTATACCCCCTGTCTCTGTGGCCAGAAGTAAATAATTTCAGGATAGTGGAGTCATACTGTAGAAGGAGACCAGATCCTTAAGTTACCCCTTGGAGAAGAGGCTCCCAGGAGACCCACCCTGCTCACAATAGACTATGACATGAGGAAAAAGTTATATTCAAGTGCCTAAAACACTTTGATTTGAGGGAAGTTTGTTATGGCAGCCAGCAGTATTAGCCTGTCTAATATGTCATTCATATACCATATGCATCTTACCTAAGCCTTGCTTATTTGCTCATGGTTATTGAGCAATGCCAACTTCTTTTTAATGTTATACAGGGAAAGGGTTTAAGAGCTATACAAAGCAAGTGGCAGGTGAAATAGACTTATCTTCTTCTAAAATCTGCACTGATAGATTATTGGCATTTCCTTTTTCCTAGTGGAAATTCTGATAAATTCAAGTTATCTTCTCTCCTCTCCTCAATGCACACACACACTAACACACACATATACACAGAATCGTTCATTCTGTAAGGCAGGGCTTCTTAACTTTTTCATTCCACGGACCCCTTTGCCAGTCAGGTGAAATGAATACTACTGTAATGTATTTATTGCATACATTCATAAGTGAAAAAAATGCTAGATTTCAGTTAGAGGTCAGAGAAAATAAGGATAATAAGTTGATTTTTTTCAATTCAAGCTCACAGACCCCCTGAAATCTTTTCACAGTCCCCTGGGTTCTGTGGACTCCTGGTTAAGAACCCCTGGTCTAAGGAATTCTCATCTGGTGGTAGACGAAAAGAATAACACCATTTACACTTGATGAATTGCTCAGAGAGCAAGCACATATCTCAAAATTCAGCCTCCCAGAATTTACAAAATGATCACACCTCCATTTGGTAATATAAAATAGCAGAAAAAAATATGATACTAAGTGAGCCTTACACACTGTATATGAGCCACAAAGCAGGGCAGCTTTCTGAGTAAGCCAGAGGAGCTTGGGCTGATCCCTCATATGAGTTTAATGATGAGTCAATGGCCAAGCTATTTATAACAGAATCAGTCCCAGCAAGAAATAAAAAGAGCAAGGCTTCATTAAAATTGGTGTTTCTGCTTGCAGTTACAATACTAGAGAAACACTTGTGATACCATCAGCGCAGGAGTCCTGTATAATAAACCAACAAACTTTTTCACATTTTTCAGGATCAGCCTATGGAATGCAAATATTAACATAGATGCATGAACTACCCTCCAATTTTGGAAGCTGCCTAAGGCAGAATTACCTAAGGCTTTTGTTTTTGGCTAAAATCATGATTTCAAAACTTAAAAGAGGAGGACTCTTTAATAAATTCAAGAAAACTAGATTAATTTAATGTAATACAAAATAAATACAAAGATGATTAAATAAAGAAAAGTAACATTCTAAGTTCAAGTACATCATAAGCAAGAACATCATAAAAGAACATTGAATATTCAGTGCCTTATCACACTGCAAAAATTACATTTGATAATTTATAAACTATACTTTTGGGTAAATTGGTTTGCACAAACCTAATTTGGATTTTAAGCAAAATGTAAGCAATAGGCCTTAATTTACATAGTGAGAAAGAGAGAGTTGTACAAAGTTAACTATAAATAATCCTGTCTAATCCAGGCAGTACAAGGGTCACCTACATCAGAATTGCCTGGGCTGCTCCTTAGTATAAATATGGCTTGAATACAAATTATTATACTTTGAGGGCTGTTGCTAGAATCTTCATATTTAATGGTCTGCCCAGGTAATTCTTAAGGACACTAAAGTTAGTAAACCACTGGTCCATTAAAACAGTGGTTCTCAAATTTTAGAGTGCATTAGGAGCACTTGCTAAATCTCTGAGCTTCTGACTGAGTAATTCTGGTTGGGGCCTGAGAATTTGCCTTTCTAACAAGTTCCCCATAATGCTGATGCCTCTGGTGCAGGGACCACACTTTGAAAACCACTGTACTAGAGTATTGAATTATGAATGGGAATATGTGACTAATGACCTAATTTAGTCACCATCAAAATCCGTAAGCTAAAGATTTATCTAACTCCCCAGTTAGCTTCCCTAAAGAGAGTGGAAATGTGATCATTGGCATGAAAACATCAGAAACCTCTCTACAGCTATCCAGCTTTGAGATTATGGGTACATTCCTTTTAGGGCTTTTATGATGCTTAAAGATATCGCTTATAAAGCATTTAGTCTTGCATAGCGTTAACATCTACTAAATTGAAAAAGATTGAGATAACAAGGAAAATAAAAGTGCATAGAATGCAATATAATTTACCATTCTCTTCAAAATATCATATCTATGTTTCATCATTATAACACTGATCTGGTGCTGATATTCTTATCTTCAATATTGAGGGAATGAGTCACTCCCCAAAGTATCAGTCTTCTCAAGTTGTGGGGCTTTGATAAAACACCTCCATGCCAGGACAGATTTGAGCCAGGAAAAGCAAAAGGCTATTGGCTCCGCAGTTTTTCTAGACATATATTGCAAGTTCATAGCGACATAGAATTCGAATAAAGTGAATGACCTCTCCACAGGTTTGCCAAAGCAAGAACATGGCTGCTGATGGGATCGTAATACAATGAAAGCATATTTGAGAAAAACATTTTTGTGACTACTGAAAACTAAAAAGTGTCCCTGGCTTTTGAGTTTCATATATATATAATCATTATGTAAAGCTTTCTAAAATTAAAGGAAATCATCTACAATTTAAGATTTTATCTGTAAGAAGGTAGGGCAGGAAATAAGATATAAAAAATACAGCAAGTAAAGAAAAATAGCAGCACTGAATAAAACCAGATGAAGCCTGAAGTATGAACATATTATTTATACATTTGACATATGTATAAATCATATGGAATCAAACAAGAATTAAATATTCTGAATACATCAAACATTAGAATTTGCTATGGATAGAAGAAAATACAAAGAAGAAATAAGAGGGCAATGATCATACTACATCTTGAGGTGAGACAGGATGTGTCATTGTTTTGTTCTTATGGACACAATTAATTGCTCTCTTGAAGTTTTACTGCCTTTCAACATTTTCTTTGTTGTAAGAAATCTTGTACTGCAGTTTTCTGCTTTGGTCTCTAGTTGGCCCAGAAAAGTGATAATTATATTAAAATTAGCAATTAATGAGATTTTGCATGATTTATCTCATTTAATCTTCAAACTTATGAGGTGTCATATGATTTTTCCATTTTCCTGATGTAGAAATGAGACTAAGTTACTTGACCAAGGGGACACAGTTCATAGATGATCCCGCAGGAATTTGCACACCTTAGTACAGAACTCCTGCTGTAAGTGGTGAGCTAAACTGACCCAGAAGAAGCAGCCACAAGATTCCAGCTACTTCAAGAGGTAAAGAAGGTATAGTGGTGGTGCTGACAGCAAAACACTTAACAGCATTGGCCACAGGGCCAACTAAACCAAACAATTGAACAAGCTTTGCCATTTGCCTTAGACTTTTTGTTAGCTGCCAACTTTGGCTGGGAGAGTGGTTATGATGAACAACTGTTAATTTTTGTTTGTCCTGAAGGTCTCCCATCCCACAGGATTATGGCAAGGCTGTCAATTAAATGGCCCACTTCTCCAGCTCCAGAAGTGGGCTTTGACAGAGGTATGTTAATGGGAGTACTTGTTAATCCCTGGGCACAGTTCAGGAGTAGACACAAGAACCAGCCGGGCCAAATGAATTGCTTAGGGAAAATTCTTAGGGATGCTGGGACAAAAAAAAATTTGTCTTTCCCTTTTTTATTAAGATCTCAAACTTAAAAGAAAATGTAAAAAAAGAAAAAGGAAAAGAAAAAAAAAGACAATGTAGTCTTGTAGAAGTTAGCAGAGCATAATTGTTTGTAATAAAGCATATACAAAGGAAAGCAAAATTGAGAGACCAAAAGAAGTTTTGAATCCTGTATTAAGCATTGCCCACAAATGTGAGCTCATATAATATTTTGTTGATCAACTTACTGAGTTTTATACCATCACCTCCAGCCAAAAGTATCATGATTACAACAGTGTCCCTGTTTTCTGCACTTAAATCTAAGATTCATAATTTTAAAACAGTGATGTTAATTTAAGAAAATGATAAGACTTAGTATTTTAAATGAGAATTAATCCTACAACTTTAACAATTACATAAATGATACTATGTGCCAATGACTGATTAAAGCGCTTACAAATATCAAGTCATTTAATCCTCACAATAACCTTAATATCATTATCCTTATTTTGTAAAGAAAATGAGTCACAGAGAGGTTAAATAACTTTCCCAAGGTAACTTTCTAACACAGATAATAAGTAACAGAGCTGAGAAAAGAGTCCAGGAAGTCTGTCTCTAGAAGACTTTCTTTATTATTACACAGCAAAATAAAGAATCAAAGAAGTAGAACAGACCATGGTGATATTAACTATTGTCTTTTCCTAGACTGATTTGAGCAAAGAGAAATAGGAACTTCTTTAGAGAATCTGAAATTTTCATTTCAAGAATTGAAGTTCTTTCAGCCCAGTGGCCCTCAAACTTTTGTGATGAGGAGCTTAATTTTTCAGTTCTTTAAAATCTTATGATAGCAGGAGATGGTTGATAGTGCATTAAAGTGCTGCTAACAGTAAGGCAATGAACAGTGTACCTTGGTGGTGCTGACAGCAAAGCCCTCAATAGGGATTGAAAGGCCATTGCCTACCCAGCCCAGAGAGTGTGAAATGGTCTCCTGGTCCAGGAAATGGTAGTGTGAGGCATTAATAACGAAGCAATGTTATTGGTCATGAGGTCCTTCAAGATCTATTGCTCTGAGACAAGAGACCAATTGAAAACACCAGGTTTAATCTTCATAGGTAGCCCAGACCAGTGGAATACAGATGTGTAAGCACGAGTTCCCACCTTACCAAGAATCATCTCTTTTTCATTACATGGGTTGCATATTCTACTGATACACCATTATTCCAGAAGACTTGATGGTGAAAGTATAAATCAACGATATTACAAATAACCCAGTGACATGGAAAAAAAAGGATGGAATCCCAGCCATCTCTTTACCTACATAGCACCATAGAGAGATTTACACTGGAAACTGCGAAGTAAATTTTAGAAAAAGATTATATAAACTAAGAGACCAGTAATATGTATATCCAGTATAGTCTAAATGCATAAATTATCCCATATGCAGATGAATATATGGCTCAAACGGACCAATTAGCACTGCCCAAAATTTAGGCCAGTTCTTCAAATGCTGTAGGTATTCACTGTATTAACCCATAAAACAAATGATACTTAAAGGACTTTCTACCCCAGAACTTAAAAATATTTTATGAGAAATATTCTCATTTTTAATGAGAATATCACAAATTGTAACAGAAAAACTAGGTCATATATTGGGTAATCCAAGAGAAAATATTTTGATGTAGCCTTGATCTATCTTTGGGTTGAAATCATAATAATAATTATAAAGAAACTCTATCAAAGAAAATAAAAAGAAGCATTCTCTGAATTAAAAATATTAAGACAAAACTATTCCCTTTGCAAAATTTTAGCAGATTACTCTCTGTTTAGTCTTGTTTTACTTTATTTCCTTTGTTAAAATCATAAAATAGAAATGTCTTAAGAGACTATAAAAATATGTTGGGAAGTACGGAATATTGCTACTCAGTATTTTTAGTTTTCTTTTGTCATTTTTATTAAAGAAAATACATCAAATTTTTAATAAACTTACAAAATAAATTTTTTACACAAAATCAATGCAATCTCATAGGAAACAACCACTGGGATTTTAGTTTAGGAAATCTGTCTAGTTCAAATGGCAAGTGCTATTATTTATTTTTATATTTATGATGCATTTACAGAAATAGGTTGAACTTTTAAATGACTTTCTTCAATAAAAGCTAAAGAAAAATGTCATGGAAAACTAAAAGCAAATGAGAACTTTTCGTGATGGCGTGAACTGTGATGGCGAGGAAATATGATGAGGAGGAAATATGCAGGAATCCAGCAGCCTGAAGTCTGCCACATTCTCACATGTTATCTGGATAGGGCTCTCATCAGAACTAATGAAACACATGCTTAGTAGCACCAGTTATGAAGTCAGTAGGTTATACACACACACATATTTATAAAATATATAACATATATATATGTTATGGTGGGTGTATAAATAATGTGTATATGTATGTGTATTTGTATATAAATCCACATATAAATGTATTATATAGATACACACTATCTTAGTTTCCTGGCTGCTAAGACTAATACCATACAATGGGTTGGCTCAACTACAGGAATTTATTGCTCACAGTTTCAGAGGCTAGAAGGCTTGCTTCCTCCTGGGGTCTGTATCTTCTGACTTTCGAGCAATTCCTGTGGTATCTGGCTTTTCTGTCACATGGTGACGTACTCTCCGTTCTCTTCTGGGTTCTGTTGACTTCCAGCTTCTAATTTCTCCTAGCTTTCTTTCACGGTCACTGAATTTCTTCTGCTTATAAGGAACTCCAACAATCCGGATTAAGACACAACCTCATTTTCTTGGGCCACACTTTGACTAAAAATAATGTCTTCAAGAGATCTTAATTATAATGGCTTCACACCCACAGGGATGTGGATTAAGATTAAGAACACGTTTTTCTGAGGTACATAATTCAACATACCACCTATACCTTCACCATAATTTTATGTTTAAACCTAACAACTAAGCAGAAAGGAAACTTAGACACAGCTCATTCATAATAAGAGTGGTTGCTGCTGCTGCTGAACAAAGGGCTCAACTGCCCGACATGCACAGAGGCAAATTCTACAAGATCGGGATTTTGAGAATAGAGAGTTTAATTGCAAAGTCGACCAGCAAGGAGCTAAAACTCAAATCTGTCTCCCAATCTAAGAACTAAGGGAGACTTACAGGATGGGAACAAAAGGAGGAGGGGACAGTTATGGGAATTCAGGTTGACCTATTCTGATTGGATGTTTTCACCTCTGTCTAAATATGGTTGAAGATTACAGCAGGCCACACGTTATCCCTCTTTAGAGGGACCCCTTGCATTTTATTTGCTTCTGACGACTTCCTCCCTGTAATCTTCGTTTCAAGGAAGGTGATTTTTAGTTCCTAGTGTCCTAGCAGTTGTTCAAGGGTCAAGGTGCAATTTGTCTGTACAGTCTCCATCAGCGGCTGCGTTTGACTGTGGCTAAATTTAACTACCTGTAAGAAAAACTCAGAAAGGAATTTCAGTAATGGGAGAGGAAGGAATTCTTATAAGCACCAGGTTTTGGCAAGAAATTGTTTTTCCTTTTAGTTATGACTCCTAGTTATCTGTATTTGGTTTCATTGTTTTGGTTGGTTGTTTATCTAGTGAGAGTGCAAATAATAAAAGCCAAAGCTGTAGTGCTTTGAAAGAAGTGACACAGGCTGGAAATCTGTCTCTGCCATCCAGCATGTATGATGAAAGAAAGGCAATTAGCTTATTTAACTTCAGTTTCAACAACTTTTTAAAAAATTCCCCACATACCCCCAGATGGCTCCCTCATCTGTCTGCTCATCTTCTTTAGGAGGCACCAGGAACCGAACCCTGGACCTCCCATGTGGGAGGCAGGTGCCCAATTGCTTGAGCCACATCCACTTCCCTTCATCAAATTTTAAAACAAGTAGCTTTTTAAAGATCCTGTTGGTTGTAAATAGTAGAGCTGTAATTCAACATAATTCTATAAAATGGAAATTATTAGCTTGAACACAGCTGGGTCCTAGGTAAAAACCTTTATTATAGGGCTTCCTCTCTCTCAACTAGCCTCAAGTTTGCGTTCCTCTCTATGTCTGCATCATTATGTAAATATAATCCTCCATATGACCAGGGAAGGACTCTGCCAGTAACTTCAGATTTATATAATCTATCTCATGATTCCACAGGAAGATAAAATCTCTCTCTCTTTCCTAAGACCTATATATCAAACCCCAGTTGAAGCTCTGAATTGAGCTGCTGGAGTTGTATGGCCCTTCTGAACCAATCATGATCATTAGGAGGATATAGTATTCTAAATTACAGGTCTGCATGGCATGGCCAGTCCACTAGCGGGAACAGTGACTCATTGTGATTGCAGTCCCAAAGAGCTACTAGAGTGTAGGATAGTGGTTTCCCAAAGGAAAAAAAAGAGGAAAATTTTTCAGAATTATGAGTGAGAATTACTTGTGATTATACCCAACCCATATCAAGTTGAGTGTAAAAGTGGAACAAAGATGTTTTCAGATATGTGAGTCTATTAACATTTATTTCTTGTGTCCTCTTTTTCAAGAATTTTTTGGAGAATGTTCTTTGGGAAAAAAAGGACTAAACCAAGGAAATAAAAAACAAACAAATACGGGAATGAAGAAACAGGAGTTCCAAGAAGAATGAGTTAAAGAGAACTCCCAAGTTGTTGGCAAAGGAAAGCCCCATGATGACTACTGCACAACCGACTTAGAAAGGTTGGAGAAGAAGATAGAGGGTTACAAAAAATTGATATTTAATAAACTTGAAGAAAATTTTACATTTCTGTCAGAAAGATTCAGGCTAAATTAATGGACAATACTTAGAAATATAATTATAAGAAAAAATGAGATAGCTAATAAATGCAGGAAAACCAACCAAAACATTAACAAAAAGAAAAGCAATCGTAGTATACTACATGACTTTGCTGTGAATGATATGACATAGTCATAATAATGCAAACACTGACCATTGAATCAACCAAAACTGTTGATATAAATATATTGGGAGGATAAGGGAAAGGAAAGTGGACACAGGGGAGGAGGGTGTAAAAAATAGATTTTCATGTTCCATTGAAATCTGGAATGATGCCTAAAATTGAAAAATGAAAAAGGGCATTATAATAATGTGCATAAATATGAAAGTAAACATGTGAAGAAGAAATAGAAGACTTGAAAGTGATTACCTCTTAGAAGTGAGAATCAGGAAGCAAAGGAACTGAGGCGTGATATTTCTAATGATAAATCATGATTTTAAAATGTGAATATGTATTATTTTGATTGTATGTATACATATCATATATATGATATGCATATAATATACAGTCTATATTTATAAAGATAAACATTATGTTTTTTATAAATATAAACATTAAAATGAATAAAAAGATGGGTTTGGAGAACAGAGAAAGTGAATTTTCAAAGATAATATGAACATTTCAAAACTGTGTTCATAAAGATTGATTAAGGAAAAGAGAAATAAGATAGTTGCTCATTCTTTTCATGATTTTTCTTTATTTCAGTTCCTATATTATTGCTTTAAAAACCAGATACAGTATTTAGATATTTGCTTTGGCACATTCTGCTTTTAATTTCTAAGGAGGAATACTTCTTAAATCCTACAATTATATTCCGTACATAATTTCTTCATGATAATCTCCATTTAACTGTGACGACATTGGTATTATTGTATGTGCATATTGTATATGCAGTTCAAAATTGGGTGAGTGGAGGAATTCTTTTGAACAACTAAACAGAGGTAAGCATGACCTCAACGTTGCGTGCTTCTTAGCATGGGTATCAAGAACTTTATTATTTTATTTTTTTTGATGCAGACAGTGAGTGCCCAAGGAAGTTGTTCAAGGGAGAGAAAACTCACAGTGGGGTGATTGGAGAAAGCTTTAAAAAGGAGGTGAAACCTTTAGGGTAGTCTGGACAAAGGGTGGGGATGGGAGGACAGGAGAGGAAGGCAGGATTGTGCATTACAAAGTATTTACTGATAGAAGAAGAGTCTAGCCTGGCCTAAGAAGGGACTTTTGGGAGAGGGGACAGGAAGGAACATTCTTTTGAAGAGGTGCCATGGGTTCTCTTGCTCTAAAGAGAGTCTTTCTGTCTCCAAAGGACTGCTGAACTCTCAGTTCAGAACTGAACTGAATTCTAGGAAAGCATGTCCCTGAGAGCCTTTGTGGAATCATCTGGTCCCAGCATTCCACCTTCCGGTAGAAAAAGCATCTCTAAGAATTGGATGATGTGTCTTTGTGGGAAACGTGAGCTGTGATGGAAAGAATACTGGCTTTGGAGACTTTTTCTGCATAAGGTTTTTGTAGACCTCTTGGGAAGAAGTGATGGCCAAAGCCCTAAAAGAGATCTTAGAATTAGATCATTTACAGGGCACCTTCAGGAGTTGTATCTGGTAGGAAAGATAATTGTCTTTATCACAGACATAAAGAGGCAAAACAATAAGAGCACAGACTCTGGAGTCAGATTGCCTGATTGGAAATCCAAGCTCTGCCTCTTATTAGCTATGAGAACTCAGGCAAGTTATTAAGCTAAATTGATAATAGTTAACATCCTTTCAGGTTTTTGGTGAAGATCAAATGAGTTCATGCAAGTAGAGCACTTAGAGCAGTGCCTGGCTATCAAAATTGCTAGTACTATCATTGATTTGAGTGGAGACTGGACTTAAAAGTTGGTCCATTGAGTATGGTAAGGCAGAATAATTTTGAATACTACATTATGAATTGTTGTTTATACTATCTTTCAGTCCATGTCTTAGTGGGATTTGTGCAAAATTTCAAGAGGGGTTAGAAAAGAGTGATTAAGTATTACCTTTGAATAATAAATCAAAGCATTAAAGTACTAAAGAAATATAGATTACTCAGAGAAATAATATCCCAATACCTGTTTTGAGTTTTCAGTGAAATAGTTGGATGAAGCCTTTCCGTCACCTCAGTGCAGTGATAGCAGGAATGGAGGAGAACTTGGGAGGTTAATAGGAACATCAACTTAGTAAAAAAATGACTTCCAGGATAGTTACTAAGTCAGCCCTCTGTCAACGGGAGGAGTGACTCTAGAAAGTAATAACAACCCTCCAAGTTTGCATTGAAGGTGAGCCATACGGGGTAGCACCAAACCTCAGAGAAGTTAGGAAGGAAGGCTGGTATCAGCGGAATCAGAGGAGAACATCACTGGTGTTATTAGTCAGCCAAAAGGGTGCTGATGCAAAGTAACAGAAATCTGTTGGCTTTTATAAAGGATGCTTATTTATGGTAAAAACTTTCAGTTACAAAGCCCTAAAGAGTCCAACTCAAGATACCATAAGTGGTACTTTCTCACCCAAGTCAGTTGCCATGTATTGAAGCAAGATGGCAGGTGATCTCTGTGAGGGTTCAGCTTTCCTCTCTCTCAGCTGCAGGCTGGCATAGGGTTTGCTTCTTTCCAGGCTTAGCTTCAAACTATCAAGGGAATGGCTCATCTCTCTTCCAAGGCCACAGGATCAAAGTTCTCTCCTCTGCCAGTTCTATGGAGCTCTCTCTCTCTCTTCCTGTGTCTCTTCTTCTGTGAATTCCCATTTATATTAGCCTATCAAGGGGATGGGGACTTAACCTGAGTTACACCCTACTAATGTGGCCAAATTAAAGCCCTAATCTTAACATAATTTAATCAAAGACATCTCAGCTGAATCTAATACAAGCAAAGGGGCTCACAACCAAAGGAACAGACCACTTTATAAACATAATCCTTCTACTTTGGAATTCATAAATAATACCAAAGTGCTACGACTAACATTTGTAAGAATGTTTTAGTAACTCAGGGTCTCCAATGAGAGGAAGAAGGGAAACGGGGCTGTACTAGTAGTGTGGGTAGAATAAGAGAGTGCCGGGGTGGTTTCTGAGCCAGAAGCTGCTTTTGAACTTTTATTTTAACCCACATCTCCAGACTTTTTCTACTCCTAGTTGGGTCAGATTGGGAAATGTGGATAAAACAATTATTATAGAGACATGCCAGGCATATTAGGAAAACATTTTGCATGATGTATATTCTGTCTATTGAGCAGCACTCTTCTATCTGGGGATGTGGAAATGTATTTGTATTTTGTTTAAAAGTTCAACACATAAGAGTCATTATTTTCTCTTTAGTTGAACTTATATCATTGTATCTATGTTCAACTTTATGCTTGTTCAATATTGTCCACAGAGCAAAATATGTTTAAAATGTCCATGGCGTAAAACCTTCATGATTTATTTACAGTGTATCAGTGGAATCACTGATAAGAGAGATATTAGGGTTCATTTATAATCACTACTGTCAGAAAAAAAGAAACCTTAAAAATAATATTACAAATGGCATTAAAACACACTGGAGAATGAGAATTTGCCATCAAAAATGATTTAGGAAAACAAAGTAGAGGAAAATAGAATATTAAAAGAAAGCTTAATGTCCAATTGTGCTTTTAAAAAGTATTATACATGTATATGTACGTGTATACAATCAGTTGCAGTCAGTTTTAGAAACTCATTATCTTCCATTCATGTCATATCCTATAAATAATGCTGTATAATCACTGAAAAATCTGACATTACTGCACAGTTGGTTTGAGATTTTCAATGCACCACAGTGTAAAACCTTAAAGTTAAGCTCTGTTTCCACAGCAACCACAGTTTAGCTCCTCAAGCATAGTTAGACTTTTTTTGTGGTCTTAACCTACATGTACGCAGTAAGGCTTGCTGAGCTTTGACGCAGCATTTATTCGTTTTATTGGTTATATAAGCCAGTGCCTGTGCATTCTTTCCTGCATTTGAAAACTCAGTATCAATTTTACATAAGAGTAGCTCTTGAGGTACAAATTATGGAGTAAAAAGCATAATTGTGAGCTACATTTTATGTAAAACTGATAACTGATTCACTCAAAAAGAGGAAGATTTAACAATTCACCTGTGAAAACAAGTTTGACCTGTTTTTTGAGGGCTGTCTCTTCACACACAAACACATGCACACACCTAGGAGAATTCAGAGTTTCTCCTGAGCCAGTGGTGCTCTTTGGCCAGTGGAAATCTTAGTTACATTGGAGCAGTCAAGAAAATGAAGAAAATGTCTCCCCAAGGATTGGGGGGAAAGGGTTTTTATTCACTTGAAGAAAAAGCACTAGACTGTTTACCAAAATATCAGATTGGTTGCTTTCTAATTAAGGGTACCTTGTTTTGATCTTTCTGGTTAGATCTGAAAGACATAGCTTATATCCATATTATGTTCACTTTATGTTCAGAACACTTTATGATCAGAAATTTTGGCATCATGTTTGACCCAGATTGCAAAATGTCTTCACAGTGATTTTTTTTTTCTCATTCCCATTATCACAATCCCTTATTTTTTCCTTTGGAATTTATGTTTTCTATACATTCATGCAAATGCACACACACACACACAGCACATTTAATTTTCCCTGGATTTACCCTTACCTAATGACCAAAGATTATGTGAAAGCCAAAGTTTGGCCAGTGTACTGGTCTAAAAGATAAAGGCAGGCATTTCCCTCTCAAATGTTCACATAACTCTGCCCATTGCCAGAATACCACACTTTTCTGAATGAAATTACTGGGCAAGATCATTCAACTGTTCACATTGATTATTATACAAAGTTATGATTCATAAACACAGCTGACTTCTCAGTAATTCTTAGCAATTCATCTATTTGTACCTGTTAATGGACTTTCACATTACCCAGAGTAAGTATTCAAAATGTTCCATATTCCCCTATAGCTTTCTAGACTCCATTCCTTTAGAATAAAATCTTCTTTTCTATTTCACCTGAGAAATGGATGTCATCAGATATAGTGTCCTTCACCAGCTGCTTCCCCCTATCCAACCTACAACCTTTTGTATACCAGTCATTCTTTTTGTCTTGTTTCAGAAGAAATGAACCCAGATACATCCAAAATATGACCCTCTACTCTGGATACTAAATTTCTTGGGAAATTGTTCCAGCCATAAATATCTTTGTTTTACATTGGTAATTATTTTTCTCCACTGCTAGTTTTTCTCCATCTGCTTGTAAATAGGCTCGTGTCTTCCATTTTAAAAAGTGAACTGTAATAAAATGAATTTTTTAACAAAAACTTTTACATTTGGATTTCTCTCTACCTATCCTTTTTTTCTTTCTTTCACATCTAAGATGAATTATAGTGTAAACTAATTATCTTCCCTACATAACCTTTTGCTATTTGTCAGTTTACACTGTTTGAATTTTTATTATTGCCCCCTCACTAAAATTGCACTAATTAACTTTGCAATAATGTACTGATTATTAAATACAAGGTCATTTCTCTATCCTCTTCTTACTTAACAGTAGCTTTCAATACCAGTTAGTGCCCTTTCTTTAATCTTTTTCATCCCTTGGATTCCAGGGTATCATCTTCCCATTCTCACACTGTTCTCCCCTTTACATCTCTACAATATCATTCAGAGTCCTCTTTTTGTCCTACTCTTCTCTTAGCTGCCATTTTTTTCTTTCAGTATATATACTGCTTTTTGGAGATCTCATACACTTTTATGGTTTCAGTTGTCCAAATTTGAGCCAATTACCTTCCCATCCCCTCCCCCAAACAGCCTTCTCTAGTTTCATCTTTACTTTATTCAGTGACAACAAAAGGTAACCTACAGGCCAAGATAGAATACTGAGAATCATAGTAGACTCACTTCTATCCATCACTTCCTATATAAGATCTTCAGAATTTGATAAATTGGGAAGCAGATGTGGCTCAAGCAATTGAGGTCCGTGGTTAGGTTCCCAGTGCCTCCTAAAGAAGACATTGAGCTGGCATGATGGGCAGGCACAGCAAGCTGACACAACAAGATGATGCAACAAGAGACACAAGAAGAAAAAACATAATGAGAGACACAACAAAAGCAGGGAACAGAGGTGGCTCAAGTGATTAGGTGCATCCCTCCCACATCGGAGGTCCCAGATTCAGTTCCCAGTGCCTCCAAAAAGGAACAAGGAAGACGAACAGCCACAGCAAGTGCAAACAACCAGAGGATGGGGAGAAATAAATAAAATAAATCTTTAAAAAAAATTTGATAAATTATTTACTCCTAATTATATCCAAAATGTGTCCTAACATATAAATCCCTACACTCATCACCTTGCTTCATCCCTGTATGTATTGATCATATGGAATATCACAATAGCCTCCAACCTGTTCGCTCTATGAAATCTTATTCTCCATACTTTTTCCAAAGTGATTTTTTGCAAATACAATTCTGATCCTATTATGCAGCACACAAAACCTTTCAATGGGTCTCCATTAATTTTTGAATCACATAAAGCTCCCTCATGAACTGAGTTCTATATACCTCTATACCTTTGGTCTCATTTTTCCCTGGGTCCTTAATCAGTTTAATAAATCAATCTCCAAAGGAAAAGACCATATTCTATTCAACACTCAGTGTCCCCAGTGCAGTCCCTTGTGTACAAGAAATGAATATTTATGTAAAATTTAATAAATATTTGCTGAATAAATGCAAGAGTGAACAAATGATGCACAGATAAAGAATACAGATCAAGTATTCCAAGGGAAAGGGACATATATGAGACCATGTTTCTTTTAATACTGTCCTTATAAACTATTCTACATACATCTTATCTACATCCTATTTTCCTGTATGTATGTCATCTAATATATTGTCCAAGACTGAGTTCTTCAGGCGATAAGAATTTCGCACAGGTGGTTGATTGGGTAATGTTTTTAAGATGAACACCTGTAAGGGAAATAGGATTTGGATGCAGAAAAAAGCTGAGCTGTCATCCAGTTGTTACAGCTTCAGTCAATCCCATACTGAGATCTAGAGTTGAGATAGCCCTTCAGAGTTGTCCTGAATTGAGGCAAGAGGACCAATTCTTTGCAACCCTGAATAAACCAGTCATTTGATGTGGACAGCCTGGTCTGTTCTCTGCATGATTTTGAGTGAGGAAGCTTCCTTCATCAAGAAGAAGCTGTGACACAGCAAGTCACACACCCTGCAGCTACACAAATGAGCTGGGCCACTTACCATAGCATGGACTGTCTGATTTGCTGGTAGATGACATTTGCTGGTGGATGACTCTCTCTCTCTCTCTCTCATATATATATATATATGTGTGTGTGTGTGTGTGTGTGTGTGTGTGTATTCCATCTTTGGAGTTGTCCAAACTCCACATAAAACAACAAATTATAACTATGCCCCTCCCCTATGGCCATCAGTTATCCCATTCACTCCAGACCACACAGCTGCTAAATACTTTCAAAAACACAAATATAATTTATTTAAATAATTTTCTTAACTTCTTATTGTCCATCAAGCTCCCTTGATATAGAAGTTGTTTTGAGATCTTCCTTTCTTTTTTCATCTCTCAATCCTCATGCCACAGTTTTTCCGGACTTTTTCTTCTCTGTTTACACAGCTTTGTTCATCAACGCTGTTAGAATATTTAATGTTGCATTTCAATAATCTGCTTAACCAGTGTTCTCCTTTCCTGTCTTAATCTTTGTAACATCAGTGCCTCCCAAGTTTCTTGACACTTAATAAGTGCCAGATATAAGTTTATTGAATGAATAAATGAATGAATGATCTTGTTTGTCATTCTAGCATATACATTAGACTATTGAGAGAGTAAATAATGTGATTATACCTAAGAAATTTTTGTAAGAGTATGTCAAAATGCTTTGTTTTTCTTTTGTTTATTTTCTCCCATCTCTCAGAGAACTAGAGAATTTATTTTTTCCATCAGCATTTCTCCAGATGCCTGAAAACCACTAAATGCATAAGCAATACTTATCAAGCAATGTTCCAGGAGCAAATCATTATACCAGAAACATTAAGGGATTTTTTCAAGATTTTATTTCATGTGTTTTTATAATTCCTTTGATTCACTCATTCTTACCTATACATGTCACATGCATATACCTATGTATATATTTTTATTTAATCATTGAATATGTGTGATTTTCAATATTTTAATCAATTATAATGATAAAATAATAATAAAATAATATTATATTATTATTAAGTACTCCTTTTGAAAACTTCCTAAAGCCATCATCCATTCATTTTTAAATAAATACTTTATGGTTTTAAAAATCCTATGCTTCTTTCCCAATACCATACCCCTCAACACTTATAACAACATCAAAATAATTTTCATTGGGAACTAATAGAATCAACCATATATTTATCTCTGTTCACACTAGTCATATGAAACCAAGACTCTGGTCATCCATCATCACCTAGATTTTTAATGTCACAAGGCTCTACGCATCTTCTTATCTAACTCCATCTGCCAACCCTCCCCAAATTCAGAACCCTTTTTAGCATGCCTCAAGAAGTCAAATTATGTGGTCAGTAAAATCCCATCTCATTCACTTCTTCTGTCAACATTGCCTTCACCTATTTGCTCTAACTGTAATGTGAATTTCCCAGAGATGCAGTTTCCCATACTATCAATTAGTATTTGTCCTGGGAAACAGAAGCCACTGGAATTCCATGTAGGAAGCTTTTAGCAAAGGGACTTTAGCAAAGAGACTTACACAACTGATGAGAGGATAGGGGTAGTGAAAGTCAGATAAGATTTGCTAGAATTTATAAAATCCAGGATGTTTGGACCTCATGTTGACCACCACCAATGATGTCAGCAGTCTGCAGCACCAAAGAAGGAGAGTCCCAGGAACACTCCCCGAAGCTGCTACTAACTGTCTTCTGTCTACCAATATATCTGTCTGCAGCTTTTAACAGAAATAATTGCTTCTCCTTCTCTTTCACCATCCAAATATTGCTTAATGGCATCTCATTGACACAGTTGAACCTGGAAGCATATAGAGAATGGGATTCTGGGAATGGTATATCCAGATTTTTACCTGGAGATGCAGAGGAGACTGTAAATAGGAGTAACGATAATTCTTAACTGAGAACAGAAAAATTAGTACACTCTAACCCTATCTTTAACTTTATAGTGGCTAGATGTTACTCTAAACCTCTCAAATTAGCAGGGACTACAGATGGGGCAAAGATGCTTGCAGAACATTACCCCCTTATCTTCTCTAAAGTATCTTTGATTTGAAACTCACTTTATCAGATTGTACTAACTGTCCCTCCTTTCTCTCAAACTTATTCCAGTTACCTGTAGACTCTGGTTTATTTTCCCTAATTCCTGAATATTTTTGGCTTAATTAACATTGTCACTCTTACACTATTCTAATGATTTTGGAGACTGAAAATCTATGAAGATGATTTTTCCATTACCTTAGCCTTTCAGGGTTTTTTAGACCCTTTTCATTCAATGACATTGTCTCTTACCCTACTCAGATATTCCTCTTCCATATCCATACCCTTGACTTTGACATTAAGCAATAACTGTACTTCCTCCAATGTGGCAATTCCAAGTGTTCCCTTCTCTTCTTCCTATTCCAATCATTCCTCATCATTTCCCCCTCAAACCTACATTCCCATATTATTTGACCCCCTGGAACTACAATCTATTTATTTAATGAACTTTGCACTGTCATTTATTATCTTCATGGCCTCACTATTTCCTTACATAGCTTAGATTCCATCATCTAGCATTATCAATATTCCCATATAACTGCCTTGTCCCTCTCTCCTTTCATCATACTTTCTTAAAACACAGCCCAATCCTGGATATATAAACATTATACCTACTCTAACTCTACATCCAGAAAGTTTACTGTAACTAAAGAAAAATACAATCATGCTGATTGTTCTCATTTTAAATTCATAGCCGCTTACTTTAAATCAGCCTTACTGGTGCTGCACAATCCCAAACCTATTCTATTTCATGAGTTTATTCACTCACAAATTCTTTAGAGTGATTATCTCATAGCTTCTCTTTTTTCCCCATATAATCTGCAGGATATTTTTTAAAATCCCTGTGAATCTACATAAAGGGCAGATATTATATGATATTCTGTAATGTATATGATGATGGAGATATGTTTTCTCTTCTGGAAAAATTTTTGACATCATTTTGGCACAAAGTATTATGCTGCACATCTTTTGAGAAATCTTGTTCTAAGAAAACATTTATTGCTCTTATTTTTTGTTTTATATTAGTGAAATATGGGTATATTTATAGAGAGAAAAGGAAGAATCAATTAGATTGGGAAAGGCTAAAGGTATAAAAGAGGTTAGCTGGTTAGCCTAGAGGAATTTGAAAGGCTTAGAATCAAGAAAAAGCTAAAGAGGTTATTATTTCAAAGGAGAATAAACATCTCTTCTGAAACAAGAGGGAGGAAAATTAAATTTTGTGAGTGTGGCCAGATTTTAATATCTTCTCAGTGTGAGTTATATGATTGGATAAATTATTCAAACCATTTAAACTCCAATTATCTTGCTATTCATCATTTGTTCACCAAACATGTTGATCATCTGTCATTATTGCCAGTCTGTTGGGCACTGAAACTGCCACAGGGAAAAAGTAGTAAGGATACCTTATAATCTTACTGCAGTGGAAAGAACAAAATTAAAATATGATTATGTTTAGAGCTATGATGGAAGAAGCACAGGTATTATGGAAGCAATAAGAGAGGGGCATATAACAGGTGGTAGAGGTCAGGGCATCTATTTTGAAACATTTGCAAGGGGAAAAGAGACTTCAAAAGAAGAATCTGACTTTGGAAAAGGTGCATTGGTATTGTTGCTGGATTTTCTCTAGGTTCTTGGCTAGACAAAAAAAATGAATTTTAAGTGTAAGCCATTTTAATTAGGTCAGTAATTTATTAAGAAAATGAGAGAAGAGAAATGGGAGAAAATAATAGATTATGGGTCACAGGTATACTTGCATGCTGGCCTGGGTAGCAAGAGAAAGAGCAAAACAGGGTAAGAACAGACCTAGAACAGGGAAAGGAAAAAAGGGAGGAAGGGCCAACTTAGCTTCTGCGTTTGCTTTTTGAACCATTAATTATTCTGCGCCTTTGCTAATGTCGGGAAAGGAATCCCAGCTGTTTGCTGTTTTGATTGGTTACCCCACCCAACAATTCCCCTGAGGGGCCCAATGACAAAGCCCCTTGATTCCCGAGGAAATCCTGTTCCAAATGGGAATTCTCAGGAAGTTCTTCCAGCAGCCATCTTGTAAGTTCTTTCCCATAGGGGGTGGTTCCTACAACCACGTGTTTAATAGCAGCAGTTTTCCTGCCAGGTTACAGATTTGTCTTATTCCCTAATCTAGTTGTTTCAGTATGAAGGTAAACAATAGTACTCGAAAATAAAACAGTATGTGCAAAGGCCTGTAAGAAAGAGATAGTTGGACATGATTTAAAAAAACAAATTCATTAAATTCATGGGAGATGGATCACAGAACACGACAGAGTGGGGAGTGAGAAAAGATGAAACTGGAGTAATAAGTAGAAGATAGATCATGGAGTGATAAGTTAAAGATAGATCAAAGGAAACTATCAATTACTTGCTTCTCAAAAATTAATGTGCAGAATTACCTGGATTTTGTTACAATGTAGATTCTGATTGAGTATGCCTGAGGTGGGACACTACATATCTAACAAGCCTGCAGGTTATGCCAATGCTGCTAATCCATGAGCCACACTTTGAGCAGCGAGGATTTCAATCATGTTCAGGGGTTTGAGTCTTATACCTATTCCCACAGGGAAATCACTAAAATGTTCAAATAGGAAAGTAACTTGATTGAATTTATGTTTTAACAACATCCTTCTTATGCTTTTGAAGATGTCATTAGAGTGAAAAGCCTAGAGGTAGGGAGATGTGTTTAGAGGCAATTATAATATTCTAGGGAAGAATTATAATGTGGGAGTAAACTTGGGAAGTCACAGTGGGAATAACAAGATAAATTTGGGAGCTAAAATCAAGAGGCTAGGATGATAAATTGAATGCATTTAGAAAGAAAAAGGGAGGCATCAAGTATGATGCCCAAGTTAATGATTGCAATAAATGCATTGATAGAGGTGATGATGTTGTTAATGAAACAGCTAAAATACATTCAATATTTACTATGTGCCAGGCACTAATATATATGCTTTTAAATTATTTAACTCACAAAGCCCCATAAGCTATTATTTTATCCCCATTTCATAGATGAGAAAACTGACATATGGATTAAGAAATTGAGAATTAATAAAGTGTTTGGCACGAAGTAAGATCTCAGAATTTTTTTTTTTTTAACTTTTGTTTTTGTTGGTATTATTACTAAAGTGCATCTGGAGTTAGAAAAAAAGATTAAAAGATGCATTTCTTACAATGTATGTTTTTCTGGTCTTGTGGGAGGCAGAGTCACTCCCTGAAAGAGAGAGATGTAAGGACTGAATTATGGGCTAAAGAAAGTGGAGAAAATTTGTAACATCCATTATCATTGGTGAAAAAACCCTGATTATAGATTTTTTAAAAAGGTATTGAAAAGTAGTTTGGAGAGCCTACCAAGGCTGTCCTTGTGAATTTGTATTAAAGTAAATCCAATTTCCTATAGCAAGTGTTAGTAGCCCTGTGGTGAAAACAAAGGAAATGTAAGAATGTGTTGAGTAATGTCAGTGCTCAGAGTACAATAAACCCATTGATTATGGAGTTAATGCTGGACAGAGATAGAATGAAAGCAGAAAGGGTTTAGTGATTTAGAAGATGAAGGATGGTTAAGGGTATAGAGTCTTCACATTTGAAGTGCCTGAGTTCTGGGTAGAAAAATATTTCCACTCAGATTGCCTAAACATGCTACTACATTTCATCTCATGTATGTTTGTGATTTCAACTTCTGATTACAGATTAGCATAGGAATCCTCAAGATGTAAATCACCACAAAAGTAATTTGTGAGGAAAGCAACAGAACGTCTGCTTCATGTCTCAATAGCCAACCAATCATAATCTGCTGGAATACTACAATGGGTTCCCCAGGAAGCAGACACAGAGATGTAGATAGGAGTACAAAAGGTTTATTGGACAGTACCAGATGGCAAAGGAAAAGGAGAGTGTGGTGGTTTAGAACAGTATGTACCTCAGAAAAAAATCATGTTCTTAAAGCTAATCCATTCCTGTGGGTGTAAACCTATTGTGAGTATGACCTTTTGATGACGATACTTCAGTGCAGGTATAAAACAGAGTGTGTCTTAATCCTCTTACTGAAGTCCTTTATAAGAAAATGAAATTCAGACAAAGAGAGAAAGCCACAGAAACAAGAAGGGATAATCAACAGAACCTGGAAGAGAAGGAAGAGACCAGCAGACGCTGCCATGTGCCTTACCATGTGGCAGAAGACCCAAGGATTGCTAGCAGCTAATCTTTGGGAAGCAAAAGCATTGCATTGATGATACCTTGATTTGGACATTTTTCTTAGCTTCAAAACTATAAGCTAATAGATTCCCTTTGTTAAGCCAACCCATTTCATGGTTTCTGCTTTCCGCAGCCTAGCAAACTAAAATAGAGAGGAAGCATGATTAGACAGGGGGAACCATCCCACTGTGTGGGAGTCCAGATAAAACTCTCTGTCAACCCACTGGGGACCTTCTAGGTAAAGATTGCCCATTAGAGGAGCCCCACTTTAGATGGAACTGTTTAGGCCTTATACAACAGCCTTGCTCAATAATTGGCTGAAGAAAGCCCCCCAAATATTAAAATTTACATAGACAACAAAAGAGTACATGACAAACAAAGAAGCAGGAAATGAAGGCCCATCCAAAGGAAGAGGATAAAAATCCAGAAAACACCAACAAAGAAGACAAATGCATAGGCATACGGAACAAAATCCCTAAAAAACTATCTTAACAATGCTAAAGGAGATGAAGGAAAATACAAAGAAAGAACTAATGATTTCAGGAAACTAATGAGTAGGTAATATGGGAGTCTAAGTAAAGAGATGGAAATTTTGAAATGGAACCAAGCAGAACAACTGGAGTTGAAGACTATAATAACTGAAATGAAAAATGCACAGGAGGGTTTCAAGAGCAGATTGGAGCTGACAGAAGAAGGAATTAATGAACTTGTAAGTGAGACACTGGAAATGAGTCAAGCTGAGGAACAGAAAGGAAAAAGAAATATTAAAAGTTAAAAGAGTCCAAGACAATTATGAGACACCATCAAGCGCACCAATATATTCATTACAAGAAATTCCAGAAGTAAAAGAAAGAGAGAAAGGGGCAGAAAAGTATTCAAAGAAATAATGACAAATAACTTCCCAAACTTAGCAAAAGATGTGAATATGCACATCCAAGAAGCTCAGGGAACATGAAACAGGATAAATATAAAGAAAAATACAACTTATCATATATTATTACACTATCAAATGCAAAATACAAGGAGAGAATTCTGAAAGCTGCAAGAGAAAAACAATGTGTTAAGTACAAGGGAGTTACAATTCGATTGAATGCTGATTGCTCATAAGAAATCATGGAAGCAAGAAGACAGTGCCTTGAAATATTTACAGTGCTGAAGGAAAACAACTGCCAGGCAAGAATCTTATATCCAGCAAGACTCTCTTTCAAAAATGAGGGGGATATTAAAACATTCTCAGATAAACTAAAGCTAAGGGAGCTCAACCTCACTAGACCGGCCCTATAAGCAATGCTAAGGAGAGATCTTCAAACTGAACAGAAAGGACACTAGATAGTAGTTAAAAGCAGTATAAAGAAATAAAACCTGTGGTAAAGATAACCATTAGGGTAATTATAAATGCCAGTATTATTGTAATGTATTGTTTGGTATGTAACTCCACTACTTACTTCCTACAGGTGCTACAATGCAAATGCCTAAAAATAATGCTAATTCTATGTTTTAGACATACAATGTACAAAGATATAAGTGATAACAAGTACAAAAAAATGATGAAGGGACAGAGGGATATAGGAAAAGTATATGTGCATTATAGTGAAGTTAAACTGGTATCAAATTAATTTAGGATGTTAAATTTTAACCCCACAGTGAGCCACAGTTAAATAGATGAAAAATATATCCAGAAAGAAATTAGAAGTTACTCAATATAATACAATGCAAAAAAATCAAATAGATATAAAAGTAGATTTGAACAGATGTGATGGACAAAAAATGTATAAAACTTCAAAGGCTAAATAACAAAATGGCAGAAGAAAGTCCTTTATTATGAGTAGTGACTTTAAATGTAAATAGATTAAACTCTCCAGACAAAAGACAGAGATTGGCAGAATGGATAAAAGCACATGACCCAACTATATGCTGTCTGCAAGAAACTCACCTTAAAGTCAAAGATACAAGTAAGTTGAGGGGGGAAAGGATGGAAAAAATATTCTATGCAAGCTGTAAACAAAAGAGAGCTGGGATGGCCATACTAATATTGGATAAAATAGACATTAAATCAAAACCACTTACTGGGGACAAAGATGGTCATTATATACTGATAAAGGGGACAATTCACCAAGAAGATGTGACAAATATATATAAATATATCAGCTAATAGCAGAATCCCTAAACATGAAGCAAATACTGAAAGATTTGAAAGGAGGAATTGATGGTTCTACATTAATAGTAGGAGACTTTAACACACCACTTTCAATAACTGAGAGAACATCTACACAGAAAAATCAGTAAGAAAGTACGGAAATACACCTAACAGACATGTATGGAACAGTACACCAAGAGAAAACAGAATACCCATTCTTGTCATGTGTACATGGATCATTCTTCAGGGTAGACCATATATTGTGTCACAAGTCTCAGTAAATTAAGAATATTGAAATCATACAATATATATTCCTGACCACAAAGGAACGAAGCTTGAAAGCAATAATAGAAGGAGAAATGGAAAATTCACAAATATGTGGAAATTAAACAACATACTTTCAAACAAGCAATGTGCTATAGGAAATAAGAAGAGAAATTAGGCAATATCTTGAGGAGAATGAAAATGAAAATGCAACAATACAAAACTTACAGGTTGCAGCAAAGGCAGTGCTGAGAAGAAAATTTATAACTCTTAATGTTTACATTACAAAAGAAGAAAGACTTCAAATCAGAAACCTAGCCTCAAACTTTTAAGAGCCAGAAAAAAGAAGAGCAAAATGTATAGAAGGAATGAAATAACAAAGATTAGAGTGGAAATAAATGAAATAGAAAACAAACTAACAAATAACAAACAATAGAGAGAATCAAGAAAACCAAAAGTTTGTTCTTTGAAAAGATCAATAAATTTAACAAACCTTTAGTTAAACTGACAAATTAAAAAAAGAGAGGTAAAAAATAATGGAAATCAGAAATAAAAAGGGAGACATTACTATTGACCCTGTTGAAATATAAAGGACTGTAAAAGGATCCAATGAACAACTGCACATGAACAAATTAGATCACGTGGATGAAATGGAAAAATTCTGAGAAACACACAAACTACCTACCTTGAATCAAGAAGAAATAGAAGATGTCAACAAATCAATTACTAGTAAAGAGATTGAATCAGTAATCAAAATCTCTCAACAAATTAAAGCCCAATGATTCACAGGTGAATTCTACCAATCATTCCAAGAAGACAACTCCAATTCTGCTCGAACTGTTCAAAAAAATTGAAGAGGATGTAACACTTCCTAATTCATTCTGCTAGGCCAACATCAATCACATTAATCCAAAAGTCAGATAAAGATACCACAAGAAAAGAAAATTTACTTCAGACCAATATCTCTTATGAAAATAGATGCAAAAATCTTCAAAAAATACTAGCAAATCAAATCCAACAGCACATTAAAAGAATTATTCACCATGGTTAAGTGGGATTTATCCCTGGTATGCATGGGTGGCTCAATATAAGAAAAGCAATTAATATAATACACCAGAATTAACAGGATGAAGGAAAAAACCCACACAATCAACTCAATTGATGCAGAAAAGCATTTGACAAAGTAGAACATCCTTTCTTAATAAAAGATTTTAGAACACTAATAATAAAAGGAAATTTTCTCAACATGATAAAGGGCATATATGGAAAGCCCACAGGTACCATCTTACTGAATGGTGAAAGACAGCAAACTTTTTCCTCTAAGATCAAGAACAAGGCAAGGATGCACAATTTCACCACTGCTATTCAACATTGTACTGGAAGTTCTTGCCAGATCACTTAGGCAAGGAAAAGAAATAAAAGGCATCCAAATCGGAAATGAAGCAAATGTTTCCCTATTAGCAGATGATATGATCCTATATGGAGAAAATCCTGAAAAATCCACAACAAATCTCCTAGAGCTAATAAATGAATTCATCAAAGTGGAAAATTACAACACCCAATATCACTACTCTTTCTATACACAAGCAATGAACAATCTGAAGAAGAAATCAAGAAAAAACTTCCATTCACAATAGCAACTAAATGAAATCAAATATCCACTTTTAAATCTTACCAAGAATGTAAAGGACTTGTACAAAGAACCTTTGCTAAAAGAGATTAAAGAAGACCTAAATAAATGGAAGGGCATTCTGTGTCATGGATTGAAAGACTAATATCATTAAGATGTAAATACTACCTAAAGTAATTTACAGACTCAAAGTAATTGCAATCTCAATTCCAACAATCTTCTTTGCAGAAATGGAAAAGCAAATCATCAAATTTATTACACTAATTGATTTTCTTGTGTTGAACTACCCTTGCATACCAGGGAAAAAACCCACTTGATCGCGGTGTACAATTCTTTTAATGTGCTTTTGGATGAGGTTTGCAAGTACTTTGTTGAGGATTTTTGCATCTATATATACTAGAGAAATTGGTCTGTAGTTTTTCTTTTCGTAGTATCTTTATTTGGCTTTGGTATTAGGGTGATGTTCACATCATATAATGAGTTTGGTACCATGCCTTTCTGTTCAATATTTTGGAAGAGCTTGAGCAAAATTGGTATTAGATCATCTTTGAAAGACTGTTAGAATTCACCTGTGAAGCCTTCTGGTCTGGGCTTTTCATTTTGGGGAGGTTCTTGATGACTGTTTCAATCTCTTTATTTATGAAGTGTTGGTTGAAGTATTCTATTTCTTCTAGGGTCAGTACAGGTTGTTTGTGTGTTCTAGGAATTTGTCCATTTGTCTATGGTGTCTAGTTTGTTGGTGTCCAGTTGTTCATATGATACTATCTTACTTCTTCAGGGTCAGTGGTGATGTCTCCCCCCCTCATTTCTGCTTTTATTTATTTGCATCATCTATCCTTTTTTCTTTGTCAATCTGGCTAAAGTTTTGTGACTTTCTTGATCTTCTCAAAGAACCAACTTTTGTGGGTTTTTTTTTTTTTGTTTCTCTGTTTGTTGTTGTTGTTGTTCTCAAATTATTTATTTCTGCTCTGATCTTTTTTTCTACTTGGGAAGTTGTGACTTTACAAAAGAATAATGCATACCATACAAGATTCCCATACATTGCCCCACCACCAACACCTTACATTGTTGTGACACATTTGTTACAGTTGATGAAAGAACATTGTTACAGTATCACTGCTATCTATAATCTATAGCTTATATTTGGTGTATTATTCCCACGAATTATTTTATTATTAACATCATATATTAGTATTGTATATTTGTTATAGTGTATGAGAGAATGATCTCATATTGATACTGTTAACCACAGTCTATCATTCACCACAGGGTTCACTGTGTTATATAGTCCCTGCCTTGTACAATCCATCCAAAGTGTACCCTCAGTAAGTCTCACTTTCATCACAGAAATATGCTGTCATCAACTCAGTCCATTTCAGAATATTTTCATTACTCTAAAAGGAAAAAATGCCATAACTTTTATATAGCACTATTATGGGTCCCTAGCATTGATACAGTAACTTCACTGCATTGCTGTAAAAAATATTACAATACTACTGTTAATCATAGTCTGCACACATTAGTTGTATTTTTCAATGTATCTCCATATTCTTAATGCCTTATAATAGAGGAACATTCCTGAGTTTGTGCTATTAACCATAATCATCACCCACTACTGAAATCACTGTTATACAGTTCCTAGATTATCCTCTAGCTTTCTTTTAATTGACATTTACCTCCCTTGATTAACCCATTACATTCACTATAATGTGTTGCCATTAACTCTCTCCATTTCCCCACATTTGCAATCAATCTTATTAAACATTCTACATACATTCAGCATCAACTCCCCCATCTCAACCCACATTATATCTCCTGGTAACCTATGCCTTATAGTTTAACTCCATGAGTTTACTTATCATATTTATTTCATGTAGTGAGACCATAAAATATTTGTCCTTTGTGTCTGGCTTATTTCACTCAACATAATGCCCTCAAGGTTTATCCATGTTGTCATATGAATCCCAAGTTCATTTCTTCTTACAGTTGAATAGTATTCCATTGTATGCATATACCACATTTTGTTTATCCATTCATCAATTGATGGGCATTTAGGCTGTTTCCATCTTTTAGCAATTGTGAATAATGCCACTATGAACATTGATGTGCAAATGTCTGTTCACAGCCTTTCTTTCACTTTTTCTGAATGGATTACTAGTAGCAGGATTGACAGATCATATGGAAGTTCTATGTTTAGCTTCATGAGGAACTGCCAAACTGTCCTTCATAGAGGCTGCACCATTTTACATTCCCATCAAAAGTGAAGGAGTGTTTTGATTTCTCTGCATCTTCTCCAATACTTGTAATTTCTGTTTTGTTGGGTTATTTTTTTTTAATAATGGCCAAACAGTAAGATATGAAATGATATCACATTGTAGTTTTGATCTGCATTTCCCTAATACCTAGTGATGTTGGGCATCTTTTCATGTGTTCAAATGTTCACAGGGCATTGTCACAGTGGGTGAAGTTTCACACAATAACTGAGAGAATATTGAATTCCCATCCTGGAGAGCTCTGCCATGTTTTCTAATGGAGCAGCAACAGTCCCTCAAGTGCAGGGGCACTGACTGGCGAAGGAGTATGGCTCATTGATGGGCCCTTAATATTGATGGCTATGCTTGTGAGCCTTTGTTCTTGAAATTGAAACTTAGCCTAGTGTTGCGGGGTGCCTAGGAGTTGCCTCCTGAGGGCTTCCTTGTTGCTCAAATGTGGCCTCTCTCGAAGACAAACTCAGAATATAAATGCATTACCTTCCCCTGAGCATGGGACATGACTCCCAGGGATGAGCCTCCCTGGCACTAAGGGATTACTACCAAGCACCAACTAGCAATGCAATTGGAAAAAGACCTTGAATAAAATGGGGAAAAGGTAAAGAAAAATGGATTTATATGGCTAAGAGGCTTCAAAGTGAGTCAGGAGGTCATCCCAGAGGTAACGCTTATGCGCATCTCAGCAGGATCTCATAGACTGCCAAAGTGGATACTACCCCAAATAGTGGGGCTCCTGAGGGCTCTAGAGACATCCAGGTCCTATGATCAGGGCAGATAGCTCTGGAGTTTGGTGCCTTGCCCGTAGGCCCTACTTTGAAGTTTGTGCTCCTGAAAGTGACAGAGTTGGACTCACTTATGGCTTCCCTACACATGGCACATCTGTCCCTTCTATTTAAACTTATACTTAGTGCTGGAGTTTGTAGGTATATGTCCAAGAGGCAGGAATCTTTGGGCTGTCCATGTGCCAGCTGGTCCCTGAGCCTCAGCAGAGTTGCAACACCTACTCTCTAGTTCATTGGACTCACCCAGGACAACTAACAAGGAGGTGAAGATTGACAACCACCATACCAAGGAAATGAGACAGCCTACAACTGCAAGCAAGAGTGCCCTATCCATCAGCTGTATGGGATCAAAGCCCCTTCTCAATTAGTGGTGGAGTGGACATCACCATCTCAGAATCCTCAGGATTGGGGAATGAACTATGGACAAGAGTGGACTTACTGGTATTCTACTATAGACTTATTGTGATTCTAGCAATGGAAGAAATTACAACATTGATGTGGAGGCAGTGGCCACTGGAGGCTTTGGGGCAGGGAGAGGGAAAAACAGGTGCAATGCAGGGATTTTTCCAGGACTTGGGAATTGTCCTGAATGACATTGCAATGACAGATATAGACCATTTTATATCTTCCCATAACCTGCAGAATTGTGTGGAAGAGAGTGTAAACTACAATGTGAATTATGGACCTCTCTGTTATGAAAAGCTTTAATTTTATAAGTCTTACATTGGGTGAGATAAATGATTGGATAGGAGAAAGGATATATTTTACTTGTATAATAAATAGTTTAATATGATGAACTATTCTTTTGCTATAACTATGCATGTAACAGAATTATTAATCAGAGGGCTTTTTTTTTTTTTGGTTCATCATGGGATCTACTGGCCATTTTCTTCAATTTCTCTTGCCATCTGAGGACTATCTATTCTTTAGCTAAATTGCCAGACTTTTTTTTTCTTTTCATTTTTTTTAAAACAATTTATTGAAGTATATCATTCATACATGAACATACATAAACAATAAGTGTTTAGTAAACATTGTGAACTTACAAAACAAACATGTGTAACATCATACAGGACTCCCATACATCATCCCACCACAAATACTTTGCATTGTTGTGAAACATTTGTTAACAAATCATGAAAGAGCATCGTCAAAGTATTACTACTAACTATAGTCCATATCTTACGCCCTATACTTTTTTTTTTAAGGATATATATATTTATTTATTTATTTACTTTTATCCACTCCCCCGCCTCATTTTTGCTGTTTTTATGTCCATTTGCTGGGCAACTCTCTGTGTCCATTTCCTGCCTTCTCTTCTCATCATTCTCCTCCTGTCGCCACTGGGATTCGATCCTCTGAAACTCCGATGTGGGAGAGAGGTGTCCTACTGCCTGCACCACCTTAGTTCCTTGTTTTTCGGCATGTCTCATCTTGGCTCTCCCTTGTGTCACTCTCTGTTACATCATCATCCTGCTGTGAAAAAATGAAAATAATGAAATAATCTTGCTTTGTGGCTCGTGGGACCTGATGGCGCACCTGCGCATGGTGTCTGATGGTGCACTCATGCGCGGGGCCTGGTGGCACAACGTCTATATTTTTCTTTTTTTAAATTTTGACCAGGAGACCCCGGGGATCGAACCCAGTTCCCTCCATATGGGAGACGGATGCCCAACCATTTAAGCCACATCAGTCCCCCTGCTATATCTCTTAAGGTTGACCAAAGATACCTAGAGTTACAATCATTTCCCATACAGTATGGTCAGATAATAACAGGCTTGGTTTATCACCAGCATTCTAAAAACCAGACCTAGGGAGAAAAACTAGGTCTGGGGACACATGCATAGTTTCTAATATAGCAAATGTTTAGCCTACCCTGATTATCACAAAATCAGGACAGTGAGAATATTCACACTTTTTTTGTTTTCTATTACACAAATGAGAGTGCTTACTGTTTTGTTGTTTGTTTTGTTGTTGTTTCACTGCATGTTCTGGTGAAAAAATATTCCAGCCTTAATTTCTGGCTCATCATTGACAAATAACATGAACATGAGCACAAGACTTCCTCCTTCTGACCAAATGAATGAATTTTTGAAATGAAAAGATTGGGATGCATTTAAAGTTTTTACATAGCTTTAAAAGTTATTGATTTCCACATGATTCAAGCATTCACTCCTCCTTATTTTGTCTATATTCCCTTTGTTCATTAATTGTGTTCTAGTAGACAAGAAGAAAGCCTGATTATTCCTTCAAGTTGAAGAAAAATTCCATGAGATGGAATTTAATATTTTGGATTATTTTACATTACATTTCTCTGACAAACTATTGGACATGTTAATTATTGAGCAACATAGTGAAATTGTGACAGGATTTGTTCCTCCAAACCAGCCTCTAATTTATCTTACATCTCATTTCAGTGTTTTGGCATTTCATTACAAAAAAATAGGATGCAAACATGTGTCATATGCTTCTTTCCCTTTCAGAAATGCAATTTCATTTTATTACTGACTTTCAATTGAGCTCATCATCTTTCCCTACACAAAGTGATAGGAAGAAACGTTTCCTGAGATTAGAGTTTCATCTACAAAGGACTCTATTTCCTAACGTGATATGAGATGTGAATTATTAAATAAGCAAAATATGTGTTAAGTAACTCTTTGGATAGTACAGTAAACATGTGCATAATTATGCTGCATTCCATTCTATTCTTTCTTTGATGTCTTGCGTATGGTTTTCTTCCCCAACTGGCTGCCCTAAAATGCAAAGCTTTTCTATTATAAAGCAAGTGTTCTTGCCTTTTTGCAGAAAGCATCTTCTTTTCAATAATAAGCCTAAATATATTGTAAAAATAAAAAGCCACTACTTTCACATATATAAAATGAAATAAAGAGCATGTATTAATATCTCATCCACTTTCACTGGTTGTTATGACTCTGATTCTTTTCTTCATAAATTTATTCTGGGCAATATATAAAATGAAAAACAGGTTTTGAATTCTCTCACATCTGGAAATGTGATATTTCTAAAAATGTTAATAACTCAACAAATCATATAGCTTCATCTTATATGTGCAAATATATGTGCAAATAATAAGACCTCTGTATATTATATATGTGTGATTATTAAAAGAAACATTATTTAGACAAAATAATATTATATTAATAGTTTTCATTTCTAAGGTGTTTTACTGATATATTATCATGTTAATGTTAAGCTGTGTCTGCCCATTTCCAATACGGAAAATTTGAAAATACCCAGTTTTAGGTTAACAAATTCCAAATCATGTTTATTTTTATTGACTGCTTTTTTAATGAAATGTGATTTCATTTACATTGATTATTATATTAAAAGTAAAGTTTACATCCTTGCTAAATAGCCAATTTTGTAGTGAATGGGACAAAATAACTTAATGGAGGTGAGTTGTCTATTGAATTGAATATTTCAGCTATTCCACCTCTCCTAGTGCTGCTCAACTAACAAACAATTCCTAAGTGATATGTGTAAATAGGTCCCTTTCACTCAGCATTGTGTAATAAAAGATACCAAAGAAGACATTGTTTCTGTCCTTGGAGAACTTATCATCTAATAGGGGGAGAAAAGAAATGAAAAGTATTAAGATAACACTTATATGCTAAAGGATATGGCACTTAATAGAAAAGTCCTAGCATCTCAGAAAAGAGAAAGTTTGACATGGAGTGAAATTATGAAAGGGAAACAATGACGATTATTGGCTTAGTTTGCCAAAGGGCTGCCAGTGCAAGGTATCAGGAATTTGTGGCTTTTATAATGGGAAATTTATTAGGGTAAATGCTTAGCTCTGAGGCCTAAATGTCCAAATCAAGGCACCATCAGAGATGCTTTCTCACCAAAGTCAGCTACTGGCAATCCTGGTGTCCTGCCACATGGTGAAGCAAGATGGCAGCCAGTCTCTGCTGAGGTCCCTGCCATCCCCGTCTGAGCTCACCGTCTCTTCAGCCTTGGGCTGCTCCATGGGCCTAGCCTCTTAGGGGCTTCATGCTTCAGTTTTGGCTGATAGCTTCAGTTTTGGCTGATAGGAATCCTTAAGTCCTCTCTCTCTCACATGGTCTAAATAGCAGAGCTCCATTTTCTGTGTCTCTCTCTGTGTCTCCGTTTATATCAGGACTAGCAAAAGAGTGGAAACCCAGCCTCACTGACATAGTCTAACGAAAAGGACCCCAAATCCACAGGAATGGATTAGTTCAAAGCATAATCTTTTTCTTTTTAGGTTTCATAAAAGAACTTCAAATGGTCACAATTGTATTGGATTACTGCCATGATTTTAATTTCTCTTATGTCCTCAGTCTGTCCACATTTGATCCATCCTTCATTACAAAATAACTCCAAATTTTTTCATGAAATAAATCATTATATCTTCTTTCTTATCTGAGTTTGTTTTATAAAACCAGTTAAGTATTTACTGTCTGATTTATACAATTCCATACTCCTTGTAGGAAAAGTTCAATGATGCATGCACACACGCACAAATCTTAGTACATATCCTTGATAATCCCCTAGAAGTGAATTTCTGAGTCTTCATGTGTATAAGGATTATTATACATTTTACCATAGTGCCCTCCAGGAAGTCTGTGTCCATTTGTACATCTACCAACGAGTGACCATTTTACATTTATCATAAAATTTTTGCCAACCATGAGTATAAACTATAGTTAACCCTGCCAATTTTATTGGAAAATAGAATTTGCTGTTTTCTTTGAAATTATTTAATTATTAATAATGGTTAATATTTAGAAAATCTACTTATTAGCCATTTGTATTTCCACTTTTGTAACAGGCTTTTTCATTTCTTTTATATAGTCTTTGAGCAGTGAGCTTTTCTTTCCCTTATTAATTTGTTTAATAAATAAATGCATTTAATTAATATATTTCTATGATTCCTTGTTTTTTCAATTTAACAACAATAATAATTGGCTTTTAAAAGTTAATCTTAGGTTAACTTCATGAAGGTTTTAGTTGTTTTCTTGGGGGGGGGAGACTTTTGTTTTAGGTATGCTTTTGCTTTTCTTATCTCTCTTATCTCTCTTTTATAGTAGACCTACATGATCAGTGAACATAGATTATGTGTGGAACAAATATTTTTGAATAAATGTTGGAAATCAATCATCCTACTTCCTGATTACATCAGTTAGCTGAAGATCACAATTAAATTTAATGGTTTTTTTTCCCTATTTTTTGTGGAAAACGTGTTTTATAGAGTGGAAAGTGCATTAACTCTTCTTGTGACAATTAGATAAAATACAGTGAGTTACTGGTTTTCAGATTCCCTGAAATTATAAAGAAAAATAGTCATTCTTAAAAATGTCTCTTTCTGTACAAACAGAAGAAAGAAAATAAGATGGCAGCTACATACAAGCTGCAGTTTGAAAATGCTTTCATCCTCCTTCCATTAAAAGGTAAAGTCAATGTCCCCTCCCCGTGAATTTGACTGCCTCAGGGAATAGAATGTGATTGAAGAGATAATAAATGATGTACAAGGATGAGTTAGAAAAAGCCATGCAACTTCAACCAATTTCTTTCAGCACATTTGCTCTGGGAGCTTTTTGCTTCCATATCTGAAGTCTAGCTATAAGAAAAAAGAAAAAGAGAGGAATAGAGAGAAAGAGATAGAGATAGAGATAGAGATGGTATAGGTATAGTTGGAGATGGAGGTGGACGTGGACGTGGACATGGAGGTAGAGGTAGAGGTAGAGGTAGAGGTAGAGATAGAGGTAGAGGCAGAGGTAGAGATAGAAGCAGAGAGAGAAAGGAACTTGAGGACCCCAAGCTGTTTATGTCTCCCTAGGCCACATGCCAGACACATGAGTGAAGGAGCCTTAAAATGACCTAGTCCAAGCCACTATCTGTCTGCTACCATATGAGACTCCAAATGAGAAATGCCTACAGCCCCCAGATTTGTGTACAAAATAAATAATGTCTAGTATTTTAAGCCACTCTTCTGAAGTGTTTTTCCCCTAGCAATAAAAAATCAGACACATCATAAATAATTTCATGAAATGAAATAATTTAAACTTCTAATTATACATCCTTTTGAAATGTGTTGTATTTGAAGAATCGAATGTCATTTTATAACAGATTTTTTTCGCTTTTTTATTTTTTAAAAGATACTTCGATTACATAAATGTTACAGAGAATATAGAGGGGATTCCCATATGCCCCGCTCCCCACACCTCCCACATTTTCCCACATTAGCAACATCTTCTATCAGTGTGGTACATTCATTGCAATTGATAAACACCTTTTGGAGCATTGCCACTAAGCATGGATTATATAGTTTACATTTTAGTTTACACTCTCTCCCATTCGACTCTGTAGGTTATGGCTGGATATAATATGGCCTGTATCTGTTGTTGTAATGTCATTCGGGATGATTCCCAAGTTCCAAAAATGCCCTCCTATTACACCTATTTTTCCTTCTCCTTAACCCCCGAACATCCATGGGTCACTGCCTCCACAACAATGGTATTTCTTCCATTGCTAGAATCACAAGTAGTCTATAGTAGAATATTAGTAAGTTTATTTTAGTCCATAGTTTGTTTCCCAGTTCTGAGGACTCTGGGATGGTGATGCCCACTCCACCATTATTTGAGGGGAGCTTCGATCCCATACATCCTATGGATGGGACTCTCTTGCTTGTAGTTGTAGGCACTCTCGGTTCCTCGGTATGTTGTTTGCCCATCATCTCCTCCCAGTTAGTTGTACTAGGTGAGTCCATTGAACTGGAGTGTAGGTGTTGCAATTCCATTGAGATTCAGGGCTCAGCTGGCACATGGAAAGCCCAAAAATTCCAGTCTCTTGGATGTACACCTACCAACTCTAGTGCTAATTATAGGTTCAAATAGAAGAACAGAAGGGTCATGCATAGGGAAACCACTGCTGAGTCTAACTCAGTCACACTGGGAAGCATAAATACCAGATTAGGGCCCACTGGGAAGGGGCCAAATTCCTGAGCTGTCTGCCCTGGCTATAGTGTCTGGATGTCTTCATATCCCTGAAGAGTTTTGCTATTTGGGGTTGTATCTACTTTGGCTATAATAGATTTTTTATTTGTATCAGAAGTATTTCAAAATTATACTATGTCTAATTCCAGAGGGGCAGGGGTACTTATACTTAAATGAAGCTTTAAAAGTTGTACACTTTATACTAGATTACTGAAAAATAATCAGTGTCTATATTTTTATCATTTTTTTAAATACTTGGTCCCTTTTCAGATGAGGAGTTCATTTAAAATAAATATATAAAAATAGTCATATTTCAAGAAATAATGAGAACTTTTATTTTATTGTCAAAAGCTAAAACCACATTCATTACATGAATATTTTTAAGTTGCCATTTATGAAAAAGGAATATAAAGGAAAATGGTTGATGTGTAATTGTTCCTAGTTATATAAAACATGTGTCTTCATTTTCCTTAAATACATACTCAATGGTAATCAGAGAAAGTAAACTCAGTAGAAAAATTCAAATATACTATGTACATAAAGGTAAAATTTTAAATTAATGAATCACTTACCCTTTCCCAATTCTCCCATGCCCCTGATATGTGAAATTTATCATAGTTTTTGGAGGTTTGTTGGAGTTTGTGCTTGTTTGTGTGGTTTTGCTCCTGGTATTGTACAGTCCTTCACCACATAGGTGAAAGAGTTTTATCAATGTTTTGCAAATTAATACCTTTCTGGACTTTACAGTCGCATTTAGTTTGGCATAAAAATGACCTTCTATGCAGCAGTATAAATTAAGAATGAGTGGAAGTTACTCATGAATTACTGGTTTTGCCTTTTCTTAGTTAATCCTTCAATGAATCCATTGCCAACTACAATTCATGAAGGACAAACTGCAGAAAGAAATGCAGTGAGAGAACCTTTATAAAGGCAGAAAAGAAAACAGATGAGCAGTTATTTTTCTTCTTTTTCCTTCTTATTACAATTCTCTTTAAACAGGTCCTCCTCAGTGAGGACATTTAAAGATTGAATTAACATTTATGGATTTTAAGTGCAAGCATGGAATTTGAAGGGGATAGTATTAAAAATTCAAAATATATTTGAGAAGTGAGATCAAATTATGCAAAATTCATGATAGAGCAAGAAAGATGGAAAGCATCCATCCAATAATTAAATGAAATAACAAGAATAAAATATAACATGAAACATTATAAGTAATAATAAGTAAGAAGAGATGAATTTGATAAAGAAACCAATATTTTATGGAATCTCTTCATTCTTCCATCTTCATCTCTGCCATCAATTCAAAACACCATGGCCAAAATCTGTGTCTAAATCTGCCCATCTAGACAGATGCAAACACTCATTTGATACAGGTTCTCAATTGCCCCCTAAATGATCTATATATATTCTTGCCATTGAGAAATCACTGTTGTGCTTTCTCTCTAGGCCATAACATTAGTTATACCATTTAATTGGGCCTTGCATTGTGCATTTGTAATTTATGAGACATCTCTATGCTTTGGTTTTTTCATCTATAAGTGGAAATAATAATAATACATACTTCAGAGAGCTCTTGCAAAAATGGAAAATGCTTATATAGATGTATAAATATAGTAAATTCTATGTCAATGCTGTCCATTACCATCAATAATAATATTAACCTTGTATAGTCATTTATATTTTTGAATATATGGCCTGCTTCAGCAAATATAAGGTAGATCATTGACAGCTGGCTGTGTATCTAGCATCTCATGGAATGTGTTCAATGATGTCACCATCATTTTCAACGTGCAATTTTTGTTCCCTATTTTCAAGGAAGTCTATTTCATCCTATTTTGAACTTTGTTACTCTTATCTTTCTACATTGGGCTAAAGAAGTATGATAAAAAAAAAAAAAGCCATCAAGATAAAACCCAAAGTTACACTTCCAGCTATACTCTCACCAAAAGAGCACCCTCCCCTGCATCTAATTTTGTATCCACCTCTACAATCAAGTTTCATTGTTCAGTCTTTTTCCTTGCTCTATTCTAGAATAAGCAGAATCTCAGATATTAATGTTAGTGCCACAAAATTCTAGTTGAATTATTTATAGTTAAATTGAAGCTAATAACATTTTCTTTCTTGGAGGACTGGTAATTTATGTGCATCTGGACAGCACAGTACAACAGGAATGACCTAAATTTGGGAATTGTACAGAAGCATGCTATATTTTGTGGGTTGCTACTTTTTTGTCATATAACTACTCAGCCTCTTCATGCCTGTTTGTGCTTCATTTACCACCTTATAATAAAACATTCCAAAAATTGAGCATTATTGTGAAGAGTAATGTGTTAAGGTATTCTTAAAGATATTTGGAACTACCTGGGTTACCTTTCTTTACCTAGAAAGCTATTGCAAAAGCACATTGGCATTGCTTGGAAAGGAATTGTTGATTTTTTAAAACACAATAGGCCCAATGGGATTTACATAGTGCTAAATACCAAGATATGGAAATAATTAAATTACCTTCATTCCATTTTCATTTTAGGTTCATAGAAACAAAGCTGAATTATCTTAGCCAAGGAAATATTATTTGTGCATTTTACCACATTGTTACATAAGGAATATTGTTCAGATTTGAAATGAATTCATAGCCTAAGTTATATATGGAGTAATTGAAAACTGAAAACATGATTTTTTTAACGTTCTTATAATTTCCAACTTTTGTACAACTGTTTTAAATCCTAATGTACTTAAGATTTGCAAGACGAAAGAAATTTTATAAAAACTACTGACCTAGTTCCAAGATTTTAATTTTTAAAATAAACTGAATGTTCTAAAAGATTATATAAATTATAAAATATTTATACTACATTTTAGAAGTGTTTATTGTATTTGAAGCTACTTTTTAAAAAGATTAATATGGGAAAATACCCAAGTAAATTATGTTTCTACTTTTAAAGTACTTACTCGCAAACAGTAAAATCACTTTTGAGACACCAGTCAAATTTTTTTGGTCACACTTTTTCATTCAGAATGGTTTGTAAGGTATGCATATTTTTTTGCTTTTTTACTGGTTACTTGTTGTAAGCTTTTTCTAATGTTTCTTGAATTTCCTATTGGCTTCAAAGCTTGATCTTCATGTTTCATCAGGCACATACATGATATAAAATACTGGTTATGCAAGGATTGTTTTATAAAATCCATAAATTGTTCTCTTTAAAATGTTTATTACTTTGAGGAAATATGGACTTTATTATTTTATCCATTAAATTATTTTTAATAATAATTAAAATAATTTTATTATTTTATCCATTTGTCTATTATATGTCTATATAGGACAATTTATAGATACATCGATTTTCATTCCATACAGATTCAGACATGTCAAATTTACAAACTTATCATTATTATTTAAGGATTATATCAAGTATAAAAGTGCTATGGATTATATTCCTGACTCCATTTAAGGAAATGGGAATGTGGAATATGAATTCAAAATCCCCTTATGATTGCCAATCTTCATTTCATTTTGCCTTTTTAAATCTTGACAATATATTACTTCTAACCAGTTTTTCTCACTACTATTGTGAGAAAAAGCTATAATAGATAATCCTTAAGAAATAAAACCAACTATGTTTCCAGACCCAATCCTCCACTGAGTTAGGTTGGCTCATATGCCTACCTAAAGAGTAAACATTTCTATCATACTCAGTGAGAAATTGATGATATCTATTCTAGTGGCATATCCTATAACCAGTTTTCAAGCACACAAAATGTATACCAGTTTGTTTCCATAGGGAAATGGACCCTCTTTTGCCATAGTTTAATATCTGATTGGGATGCCTAAAAAATCTCCTTCTAGCTGGAAAGTTTCACTTTATAGTTCTTATAAATAACACAACATCAAAATCATTGACATCTCCTTTCTATTCAAATAAATAATTTTGCTGTCTACCTTGGACCTATGGCTACTGTGGCATAACAAATTATAACAAAATTCCATATCTTTAAACAGCCCCACTTATTTTCTGGGAGAAGCTAAATAGGCCCTCTGGCTCTGGGTCTCTCATGAGACTGCAACCAAGGTGTTAGCTGCAGTCATTATACATTAGCAGGCTCTATGGGGTGGAGTGGGGAATCCCCTTCCAATCTCACTGAAGTAGTTGTTGACAGAATTCAGTTCCTCATGAGCTGTTAGACTGCGAGGCTCTCAGTTCCTTTATGACTCGATCCTCACCATGTGGCCTTCTCCAAAGAATAGTTCACAAAGAGCCTACTTCATCAGAGCAAGCTAGCAAGACAAGATGGAAAGTGGGAGGAATGTACAAATTCAAATGCAGTCTTTTTTTTTTAACCTAATATCAGAGGTGGCATCCCATTTATTTTGCCATATTCTGTTTGCTAAGAGTAACAACACTTGGTCCAGCCCTCTACGAGGAAATAAATAAAAGTTGAGATCTCTAAGGACCATTTTAGAAGCTGCCTAACACAATGATATCCCCTTAACACAATTTTAGGAGTCGTGTTCAGTTAAATAATAATTATTAAGGTGCATAATATGTGTAAGACAGTAAGCTAGGATAAAATGATGAGTAATGCAGATCACCTGCCTCAGAAGAGCTCATAATCTCTTTCAGAAGCCAAAGGGTCTGATTCTATAATGTACAGTCTACTATGGGAATATAATGGAACCTCTCATCCAATCTGTGATATCAGGGAAAGCTTCCCAGTAGAGGAAATTGAGTTAATATTTGACACATAAAAGGTGTGGAAGAGGCAGCATATCAGGCAGAGGAAAAGAGCTATGCAAAAGTACTTGGGCACAACATAGCATTGCACAGTATGATATGTGTTCATAACAGTGTACATGCTGAACCCTTTAAATGTTACAGCATAACACATTCCCTCCAGAGTAGGCGCAAAGCCCTCTACAATAAAGTGATATTAGGTATTATTGCTTCTCTTCTGTTCACTCTCTCCTGGCTGGTGGTGAGCTCTCTCATGCCTCAGGAGGTCTTTCTATCAGCGTGCACTGTAGAACCTATTGCTCAAAACTGACAACATCTAAACTCAGGGAAATTGGCAATAATCACAAACTTCCTCACACAAACCCCAAAGTGTTCTGCAGAGACTGAGAACCAGGAGCAGTTCTTACACCCCTGCTTATTCTCATAAGCAAACATTCAAACTAACGTGTCATAATGTTACACAATTTCCCTATAAATATGAATTCTTATATTTTTACCAATTATAAAACCTGTTAATGTTCCAGAAACAGTTTCTGATGAAAAAAATATATAAAGAATAAATAAATTCACAACAAACTTGTATTAAATCAAATGGACAATTTTGGCTCTTTTCTTCATCTCAGAGGAACTTTTGAAGCTATACCCCCTTGTTGCATTGTCTTCCTTTGGCCCCTATGACAGAGCCCACTGCTGATTTATGTCCTTCTTCTCTGACTGCTCATTTTTGTATATATTTTTCCCCCCAAAAGATATTTTTAAGTCTTAATCTCCAGTACCTCCGAATGTGACCTTATTTGGAAATAGATGAAATTGGTTAAGTTAAAATGAGGTCATGTTGGAGTAAGGTGGACCTCTAACCCACTGTGACTTGTATCCTTATAAATAAGGGAGGGAGATGCAGACACAGGGGGGAACGTTATAAGATGACTCTCTTAAGGATCGCTGACAAACCCAGAAGCTAGGGAGAAGCAAGGACAGATTCTCTCCTACAGATTGCAGACTTCCAGCCTCCAGAACTACAGGACAATAAATTTCTGTTGTTTTAAGCCACCAAGTTTATGGTACTTTGTTCCAGTAGTCCTAGTAACCAAAGGAGCTGCCCAAGGCCAAATCATGGCTCTGCTCATTGCTGCATTGTTTTGGACAAATTACATAACCACACTGGTTTCTCAGGCTCCTCTTCTGGAATGCAGAGAAAATTAAAGCATCCCTCACAGTGAATTTTGTGCAGATTAAAGGAGTTAATGTTCATAAAATGAGTGAAAGAGTGTCTGGCACACAGGCAATGCTATATATATATATATATATATTGGCCAAATTAAAAATAAAGTAAAATTAAATCTTCTTCAATTAATCATGATCACTACTTTTCAAATAGTAAACATAATTTCTCAAACAAAATAAAACAATTTTTATTAGGATTTGAGTGGTCCCTGGGAGTAGAGTTGGGGGTGAGTATGCTCCTGGTTGCAATAATTTCTTTACTAGAGATTTATCTGTCAGCAGCAGTGGCTAGAAGTAATTGTCCACCTTAACTCCTCTACTAATGTTCATCATTATTGTCATGCTAAAACAAAGTTGAGGAATCCATTGAACAAAATACAAATACACCTAGCTGCCAATTCAACAGCTTAGATAGAGATGAAAAATAATATTTTACATATTTTCTTAAATCTTCCTTTTTAGCTTCTTTATAAATCCTTTTTATAAAATTAGTGGATGATTATAGGCAAATCCAAAGCTCCTTTGAAATATTACAATTGTGACACCTAGATAAGTTCATTTCCCCCCCTGTCATTAATTATAAAGAATAATGCCCTTTCCCACAACTCCTTAGTGAAGCCTGAAGTATGTATGGAGCAAATACTCTTCCTACAAAGTAACTCATGAGGGGATTTTTTCTGAGAGCTAGTGTGGATGTACAGTAATCACTATGTGTTTCTAGATTACAAGCCCCACTCAGGTCCATTCCTATATTGTACAACATTTTATCCTCCACTGTGCAGGCCAGAACAGACACTCACTAAGCATATCATGAACAAATTAATGGATGTGTACCCCTTTTTCATTTGAGCTTCAAATTTTCCCAAGAAATCTTGTTTCCTCAAGAAGCAGGAGAAATTTTCTTTCACTGGCCATTGCTCTTTTCTCATGTCTACCTCATAGGCTTCTGGGGCCATCTTCCTTTCATGCCAGTCCTGTAGATTTTCATGACACACTTCCTTTCAGATCAATCAGGTAATCGTTCCCCTGCCTCCAACCACTTGATATCCATGACCTCTAATCCTTTTTTATTGACAACTCTCATTTAGCTATGTTAGTGATAGAGAGGAGCAGATAAATACATTTAATGGACATGTGAATTCCATATCCACATCTTAAACAAGTGTTTTAAACAAAGATTTTATTTAAGAAAATGTCCAAGGTTTCTTCTTCTCTTTCATATCTTGTTAGATGTACTATAGAAAAATGAAGGAAAAAAAAAGATGTGAGGAACAGAGACTACTGTTACTGGATTTGGTCTAGGTTCTTGACTTATGCTGCAGAAATGAATTTCAGACTACATTGGGTTAGTTAGGCCAGTAATTTATTAAGATAGGGAGGGAAGAGAAATAGGAGAAAATATCAGATCACGGGTCCCCGGTAGAGAGTAAGGGCTGAAGAGTGATAAAGAGGTTTGATTTATAGACTACAATTTCCCATTATAGATTATAAATGCCTAGGTTTTACTTGTATGTTGATCCATGCAGGGGGGACACAGCGAGAGCAGGGAACAGAAGCCAAGAGGGCCAAGAGTGGGAGCAGGAGAGCAGAAGCAGGGGAGATTTGAACTTTGCGCTTGCTTTTTAAACCATTAATTATTCCACCCCTTTGCTAATGGCATGGGAGGAGTCCCAGCTGTTTTGATTGATTACCCTACCCAGGGAATCCCCTACATGGGTCCAATGATAATATTCCTGGAGAATATCTGGGGCTTCTCCTGGGAATCTTTGGGAATCTCATTCTTTAATGAGATTCTCGTGAAGGTCTTCCAGCAGCCATCTTGGGGGTATTGGTGTCCACTGGACTTCTCGCCAGGTTCCAGATCTGTCTATTGATTCCCTATATGAAGCCTGCTTCACTGCAATAAATAATTTAATTTAGTGAAATGTTGAGAGTTTGTTTTTGATTATTCTAGTAACAAGATCTTAACACTTTTATTCTTTAAGATTTCCTGAATGTCTTTTCTTTGTCTCATGAAAAAACAGTGACTGGTCATTGAACAGCACTGATGCTTGATATAAACTATTCTTCAATCAATCCCCAAACACTATGAGGTGTGTAATAAACAAGGGACAATGGATGCCATAAGACTAATGTAATTACCTCTCCTGAGAGCTATGCTATCAAAGCTAAACTCATCAAAACTTTAAATTTTCTGTTATTTGTTGATCAGATTATCTATTTTTTCTAAAATAGGGAGTATTAATCAGTAGTGCCAAGGAAACAATTACAATCAGGGAGAAATGATGATGATATAGATCCTCAAAATAGATCCCCAATCAACAAAACACATTTCTCAACAAACTCTCATATTTCCTACTCTGTGAATTATTCTTTATCTTAAGGCATTTCATGGCATTTGAACCACTAGTGATAGTACCACCCTGGCCTCATGTATGAAAGCTTAATTTACATTGTGGCACAAGATATAGATTCATTTTACATGGCTCGTTACAATAATTATCACTTGTTCCAGTCTTGTTTAATTTCTCTATGCATAGAGCTCAGTTGCTATTATCTTAAGAACTGCTACCAAGATTACTCTTAGAGTGGAAACAATTTTAGTTTGCCAAAATACTTTCTTGAGCAACTTGGGAAAGAAATTGAAATTGAAGATCTTAGCAGAAATCAACTGAAAAATAGAATGATTAAATTAGTTTGCAGGAGAAAGCAAGAGGAATTTGATGTTCTGTCTGTGAAGGAATGAGAGGAAAAAATAATAATGGTATAGAGAAAAGAAAGGGAGAAGAGTAGAGACAGATACATACTATGAGTCAAGAGAAATGTAGAGAAAGCCCATTGGAGTGACAGGAAGGGCTTTTGTTAAGCAAAGGCACAAATTTTATTTAAGAAATTAAATCATGTTAGGGCATGATGAGATCCTCTCCTTTTGTGAATGTCAAATATTCAAATATTGATTCATCTCCACCCACATTAAGGCTTTCCAGGAGTAAGCTGTTTCATTTAGTTTGCATGCTTGTTTTTTTTTTTTTGAGATATGAAAATACGAAGTTACATGCCTGGACTGTTATAATGTGGAATGGAAACATCATGAATGGAAGTGGAAACCTAAAAGCAGAGGTAGCTTGGGGCGATTGCTATGAAGTTCTAAGGAAAGACTTAGTGATTAACAGCAATATTGAGAAAGAGGGTCTTTGGTCTGCCACGTGTTGTGGTATAGTGGCTTGAAAGAGACATATCTATATCTCAGGCAGACAACTGGGTTATTCCTACATATATGATGTTATATATATTCCTACATATATAGTTACCTTTTTAAATGTTTATAATATTTGATTGATTTATAGATTTGTAAAGATTTACAAATTTTATAGATATATAGATTTATAAAGACTTTCATACTATTAATTTATAATAGAGAACAAATTAGAAATAGAAATTGTTTCCAAATATGGAGGAAAGGATTTTAAAAAGCCGCTCTATTTTGATTGCTGTCCAATATTGTTTCTCTAAAGACTCCATCCTATCTTCAGTCTGTCCTACATGGTGATAGATTAAAGGGGAGCTTCTTAAGTAATCCTGGAGTTTAAAATATATCACTGGCATTAAATATAATCTATTAATCTATTTTAACAAGTACTAATATTCATGCATTAATATGTAACTGATTTTCTTGAGCATATTATAAAAGATGTCTAAAACTTAAAGATGCCAATTTCATTGGAAAAATTTAGATCATGAAAATCATTTAAAATACATTTTTTACTGAAAGACCATTCACTTTTCATAAAACATCAATAAGAGACAGTCATCTGATTAAACTCTTTACAAGGTTGCCCAGTACCTTTTGAAATACTAATTAGTATCAACTTAACTATGAAAGTTCAGGCCTGGAAAGTTGTGGTATATATGGGAAAACATATATTCTAAGACCTCTAACTTTATTATATCATCACCACTCAAATCTATGAAAGATACAACACAAGAAAGTTACAAATTATAGGATTTTGTGCCATTTACCTGACAATAATATCAATTTTCTTAGTTGTTTTTCTAAAAATATATCTGATTTAATTAAAAGAAAGTAAAAAAAAAAGTCCCTAGACACACACACACACATACACTTGTTATAATATATATTTTGATTTATTTTATACAAATACCTACCTTTCGATTTGAAATTATAATATAGGTCTACTTTCTAATTTCTATTGAGCCACAGACAAATTCAGAAACTGTTCTGTATTATTGTCCAAGAAGACTTGGAGAAAAAATTAGGTACTTAAAGAGATGGTAAACCATATTTAAAGAATCAAAATTATTTTCCTGATTGGATATAATTTATCTTTATGATATTTTTCCAAAGAGAAAGGCACCTTGACAGCATGCTAAATATTAGCATATATAATCGAGCACAAAATTAAATTGGCCCTTTATGACAACAGCTTGTTTTTCTCTACTTTTCTTTGGGAAATTATGTGACTTTAGTCACAGATAAATCATGTGATTTTATTCATATTACCTAACAAATTAGGACTGAATGAGAAATCAGCCTGACAGCAGGAATAAATGGCCTCATTAGACCCACTGGGAGAGAAAAAGCTTGTCTGTCATAGTTTTGGTCCCCAGGAATCAGATTCTGAGATTTAGTATTCAGAATGTTTACTAAGGAGGGCTTTTGAGATCAACAATTGTGGAAAGGAAGAGAAAGAAGCAGAACTGAACAAAGGGAGAAGCTGAGCTGAGATGAGGCCAGAATAGTCTAAGGAGTGCTAAAGCTGAAGTAACCTGTTAGAGTTGCCCCAGATTGATCTAAAATGACTAGACCTTTATACCACCTCTATCAGTCATATGACTTGGTCCATCCCTGAAAGGACTTGACCTTGGTCAAGATGACTGTCTTCTGCTGAGCCAATCCTCAAAGGCTGACAGCTGAAGTTGGTCTACTAACAACATATCCAAAATCTCGGGTAACTAGAGCTTCCTTAAAAGGGATCTGGGTAGCACATCTCCCTGACTACCACAATGTTATAAAAGGTGTGGGAGAAATACTGTCTTGGGAGATTTTAATTTTGTGACAAAGAGTATGTGTTTCTGGGATACTACAAAGGCAATACTATCAAGCTATAACGGATTGTGTCTTAAACTTTTCCTGGGTTCTTTATTCATATGATTCATTTTCTTTGCTTCCTCAACAATTTTTAATACTTTATTTAAATATTATACATTTTGAATATAAAAAGATTAATTATTTACAGTAATGTTAATTGACATGGTGAATCACTACTAAGATGTTACCTGAAGCCAAGTATCATCCTTCTCCACTGTTGCACCTATGCAGGGACAGTGCTTTTCAGGGGGAAATATGGAACAAACTAGTGTTTGAGGATTCTTGGGCAGGTGTTGGGAGCCCCCGAAAATTTTTGGAAAGTTATTTTTGGAGAAACAGTGTATAATAAATTCCATTAAACAAGGTTGAGGGTTCAAAACAGAAGAGAATAAACATTTAGAGAATATCTACTCTGTGATTTTATTTATTCCTCATAATAAACTCACAAGGTAGGCCATTATTTCCAATTTACCAATAGCTCAACTAGCTCATAGAAGCTACCAGTATGTAGTTCAATACTACATCACTGGATTATGTAGAAAAGATAAGATTCCAAATTGAGTCCAAGTCTTTCTGCTATGGAATTCTGATAAAATAGATTGAAGTTAATAGATTTTTTATTCAATGTTGTAACTGTATTAGTCTTTTCCAAGAATTTATAAGACAGTGTCATGGGCACTACACTAAAACTGAACAGAACTAATTACATTTTTGCAATGATTCAAAGGATATTTCAGCCACATAATTTCTCAAAGGAAAGTAGTACCTCAAGGTCATCATTAATGTCACCAATTATGATTGTACTACTTATAAACAAAGGGTTACATTTAATAGAAAGCCAGCCAGACCAATGTATATTTTCATTACTGAATACATAAATGTCTGACAAATATTTATAAGAAAAATACAGCAGTAGAACAATAGAAGTTAGTTAAATAAGACATTTTCTCTCCAAAAGTATGTAATTAATTAAAGTTAACGTATATAAGGAGATAGATACTCAAGCACAGAAATCAGTAACATCATTTAATAGCTATATTGAATGTTTAGACAAATATGTCAAAAGATTTAGAAATGATTAGAAACTACTATAAACAAAAACAAAAGGGTAAAGTCAAAATATTATGTATTCAAAATGGAACTTATACTTTTTAAACACACATATTTTAAGTAGGAATTAATTTCCATACATATGAAACAGAGAAGTATGTATATACACAGCAAACACATATACACTAATAAATTATGTTAAAACACTCCAATAGGGGAAATAATATGATCTAAATGTACTGGACAACAGGTTAGCCAAATACATTTTGCAAACACTGGGAATAAGTGGGGCAGCCACCTTTTTGTACCATCTCCTTTTACATCAGGGTCTTTTTTTGTACTTCAGGTGATTTTGCATGCAGCTGTATTGTTTCAGGTAGTCAGCTATTATCTAAGTATTCCCAGTCCCTGAATTGCTGATGGGTACATAATGGATCTGTCATGAGATGAACACAGATAGAGTGAAAGCAACAGCCAGCAACTGAAACTGGTTAAAAATACTATTGTCCTGCAAAAAGTCAACCCATTCTTAACTTAGTAACTAGAGATTACAATTTATTGAAAACAAAATAAAAAATAAATGTCATTCTGTAGAACCTTTGAGAAGTGACTGAAACTTCACAGAGCATTGGAAACACTCTTTAGTACTATATGAGCTTTTAGAAAAGGGTAATTTGATCCAGTGTCTTTTTATAAATTCTAACTATGGGGAATAGATGCTTCCTGCTATTAACATGTCCACCTGGGATTGGAGAAGACCAGAGTTTGCTGACAGCTCTGTTATAACTACATACATTTCTTCCTTACATTTTTATGATGAGACAGTTTTTATGTGGTGGAAATGTTCCAAATGTAAACAAAGAGAAATTAAGCTGAAAACTGCCACTGCTAAGTTTAGGGCTTACAGAAAATATCAGCTAGTGAAGAACAGCTGCCAGAATAAGATGCTTGAACTCATAGAAATGATTTCTCTTACAAAATTTGAAAGAAATTGTAATGATGAATCATAAGTCCTGCTAAAAATAAAATATGACTGAAAATTGCCAAATACAGAAATATTCTCATTAAAGTGCATTGTGTTTGAAGACAAAATTGCCTCATTTATTATTTCAGTAGACTCAAACCAATTTAGAACAATTAAAGCCTGCATTATCAAACATGCTTGATATGCACTGAAAATACATTAAAAGAGAAACAGGTGCTGTTCTAATATAAAAGGATCAAACACTGACTATCTACAATAAGATGCATGCCACTTTGTTGTGGAGACCATTTAGAATGCCTGACTGAATGAATACCAATTTCTAATCAGCCAAAGACAATGTGGCATCAGCTTATGCCAATCAGTTCATTCACTCATTCATCCATCCATCCATTCAGTCAGTCATTCAGTAAGTCTTTCTGCATTTCTATTGCACCTATTACATGCAAAGCTATTAGCCAGGCATGGTGGGAAACCCGAATATGAGTAAACAGTGCCCGTGAAATTCATGCATATTCTCTAGGAGTGCAGAAATGCCATAGACTCAAGTAAAGGTAATTCAAGGTGGAAACTGAGTTTCCCAATTTAGCACCTAGAAGTTGAATGGGAGGAAAGATAAGTTTTTATTGGAGAGGTCATGAGAAAAGTCTATGATAGTCTATGAGAAATTTTGATATCATGTGAGCTGAAGAGTGTAAGATTAGTACATTTAGATATTTAAGAAGAATTATTAGGTGGAGTGGAGTAGTAGTAAGGAGTTTAGTCTATACCAGATGAAGCATTAAAGAAAATTGTAGTTTGCAAGACTGATAAAATCAGAGCCAGATAAGAAACTTAAAATCAAGCAACTAGTTTTCAATTTATTTGGTAAATATTGGGACAAAACTAAAGATATATGTAAGTGAGTCAATAACTTTATCAGAATGGACAGAAGAAAGTAAGAAAACAAAAACTGAGTAAAAAAATGATAGTACTCATAGTGGACATCTGTCCTTTTTATTTGAGTTTGTTCAGCATGCTATCTTATCCTTCTCCTTCTGGCAAAATTTTCCCAATTCCTTTGGAGAATCCCAACTCCCTCCTAAAAAGGTTGTTCTAAGGGGAAGACCTGTCAATCTAGGTCACATTACCCAAACTTGGCCAATCATAGTTCTTTGTACAGCTTTGCCTAGTGATAGACAAACTTCCCAAACAAGGTCAGTCAGAAACACCCTCAATCCCTGGGACATATTGAAATGGAAGGTGGAATAGTTGCTTTATTTTTGTTTTAGAGCTTGATTTTTAACTATGTTGATATAGGGCTGCCAGTAGCTAACTATGCTGCTGAAGAAAGCCTCTTTGCGGAAAGAAGTAATGAGGCCAACATGAAGAGAAGAAGAGGAAAGCAGAGAATAGAGAAAAGCATAAGACAGAGTCCTGGCTGTGTGAAGTATGCTGGTGCTTGATTTCCATAGCTCTTTCTCCACTCTCTGAAGAAACATAACATCTTTCAGGTCATTTGAGTTAATAAACTGTTCTTCTCCTTAACTTTTATGGGCTTTGTTTCTTTTCTTTGCAAATCAAATTGTTTTGAAAATGCATGCTTTCCTCAAAGAATGTTGAAGTAGAAAGAACATTAGAAAAGGAGTTAAAAGACTTAGACTTGAGTTTCTGACCATTTGGTGGCTTAGTGTTTATGTGTCACTTAACCTACCTGATATTCACATTCCTTCCTTAAAATTGGACTAATAACATCAACTCTACCTTCCTACTTCACTGGGCTGTTGAGAGAATATAAATCAAAAATTTTAAAGGGAAAAATATTGTTATAAAATTTAAAGAATTAAGTAAACATTCCCCTTCTAAATCTTGGCACTAATCTCAATTGAGGATACTTTCGTGATAATGACAGGGTAGGTTATTCAGATGAATATTTTTTCTGTAGATATTGAAACATTATAGATAAAATAGTTTACAAATCATCTTAAAAGAAAGGAAGCTCTTAAAAATTTTTCAAACTCACAAATCAATTACTACATTAAAGTCTCTAATGTGAGTTAAGTGAACCATCCAATCATCAGAGACACATATGTCCTGAGAATAGAAATTAAGGCTTAAGACCCAACCAAAGTGGGAAGTTCTATAGAAGAGCCTCTCCACATACGCTCAGACAAGTGGGACAAGCAAAACAACTAATTTAAGGGTGAATCAAATCTAAATTCAATTCATCCCAATTCAAGGGGACATCCTTGGATCCTAGCATAGCAGGAAAATAAAAATGAAAGAGAAAAGAAACAAATCCCTAATAATTTGTGGTTACAGATCAACCCTTAATCAAATCATGTACAGAGCAAGCTAAGAAACTTTTAGCTCAAAACTTGGTTGAAGGTGGATTATGACTGTGGTGTAACCAGAAAACTGGCACAAGGATAACTATATTGACCAATGGAAAAGAATTGAATTGAAAGGTCAAAAATAGAACTTCACATCTATGGCCAATTGATTTTTTCCCCTTTTTCTTCAATTCTTTATTTTGAAACAATTTCAAACTTACAGGACAGCTGCAAAATATGGTAGAAAACCTATACAGAGAACTCCAACAGACCCCTCACCAGCTCCACCAAATTTGAACATTTTGCCATATTTGTTGTACTATTCTGTCTAGCTCTCCATCCACCCATCTATTTATCTATCAACTTTCTGAACATTTGAGTGTAGGTATCTACATCACGCTCCTTGAACACTTAATACTGCCATGTACAGTCCCAATGAACAAGTTCATTTCCTATAAGCTTATGTAACCACGTTAAATTATCAAGTCCAAGGACTTTAACACTGTTATAAAGCTTTCATAGTCTATATTCCAAGTTATTCATATGTCCTAGTAATGTCCTTTAGGGCCTTTACTCCTCCACTATTAGATCCAGTCCAGGATCATGCATTCCATTGAGTTGTCAGCTTGTTCTCACTTTTGAAGCATGAAGTATGTCCCACACACAAAGAACATCTACAACATCTAGGCTTGCTTTAAAGAACACTACAAATACCCATGACAGTCCAGCTTATGAAACAGAATGTGACCAATTCGTGAAATGCCCTACTGCGTGCCCCACTCAGCTGGCCATACCCTCTTTCCCATGCAGAGAGAACCACTGTCCTGACTTCCCGGTTACCCATACCCCTACTTTTCTTTTGAGTTGTATCACATTTGTAGCACTGCTAAATAACATAGCATATTTGTAAATATGGAAGCCTATCATATGCATTCTTTTGCAATTTGCTTTCTTTACAGTCTAATAAGTTTGCAGATGAATGTTGTGGTGCATTCCTTTTCACTACTGTATAATATTCCAATGTGTGAATAGACACTAAGGTATTGGTCTGTTGTTGGTATACTGTTTTCAGTTTTTGCTTTCTTATTATGACAAACAGCTTAACATATTGGTCTGTTTTCTTTTATTAGGCACTGCCTGTGTTCTCGAAGGATCCTTGTCCCTCTAATTGAGAACCTAGCAGGACTCCCCAGGATGGGAGTTAAATATTTTCTTGTTTATTGTGTGGGTCTCCACCCACTGATGTAACACACTATGAAAAGATGAACACTTAGATATTCCATAGAAACCTGCCCCAGGTGTGCCCTACCCATATACCCCACACACATACCCGATAACCTACACCAGTAATGTTCCCCTGCCATATTTGCCAAAAGAACATTTCCAACATTATAGGTTTAACCACAGACCTGCAAATCCCCAGAAGTCATCTGCTCCATCCTCTGACCGTCCTCCCAGTCCCATGGATAGTCCAATCCAACTATCTCACCCTACTCCCCCTCACAGGCCAGCACTGGTGAACCCAAACATGTCACTGCACCACTGTCCCCCATCCATTGCCCAACCAGTCCCTTCCACCTTATAGGGCACCTTATTTTGCCCTTATGGGCATCGGCTCACCACCCTCTTCTCCCTTTCTGACTCCTATAAACCTGTCTTCCAGATTCTAGCACTATGAGTCTGCTCAATTTGCTTAATTCATATCAGTGAGTTCGTATAATGTTTGTCCTTCAGAGCCTGGCTTACTTCACTCAACTAAAGATCTTCAAGATTCATCCAAGTTATCCCATGTTTTAATACTGCATTCCTTCTTACAGCTGAGTAATATCCATGGTATGTATATACAACAGTTTGCTTATCCATTCATCTGTTGACGGACTTTTGGGTTGCTTCCAACTTTTGGCAATATTGAATAACACCAATATGAACATTTGTGTGCATATATCTGTTCATGTCCCTGCTTTCAATTCTTCTAGGATTATATCCAGCAGTGGGATTGCTGGATTTTATGGCAGTTCTATAGTTAGCTTCCTGAGGAACTGCCAAACTGTCCTCCACAATCACTGCACCATTTTACAGTCCCACCAGCAATGGATAAATGTTCCCTTTCCTCCACATCCTCTCCAATACTTGTAGTCCTCTTTTTTTTTAATCGCTTCAAGTCTAGTGGGTATAAGATCATATCTCATTGTAGTTTTGATTTCC
>JAQZBX010000262.1:0-79787 GCA_029593785.1 Cabassous unicinctus
CCAGCAGTGGAGCTGTCACCTCCTCCACTCGGGATCTTCTAGGCTGCGGCGGCTCCTCCTGCGGTGCGCTCACTCCAGCACCAATTCCCAGCGAGGATGCTGCGCCTGCCTCAGCTGCCTCCGGGTGCCAAGATGCGCCGTGCCCCGAGGGGTCTGGTCCCGCCCGCCCGTCCCGGAGGCGCTCACAAGCTGGGCTGGGGAGATGCCCAACAGGTTCCTCTCGTTGGCAGGCGCTCCAAAATGCAAAAAAGATCCCTCCTCCCGCCCCCCTGGGAGAGCGGGCAGCCGCGACAAAATGGTGCCTTTCTGGACCCGAGCTGCAGTGGCGAGATGGCAGGGGCAAGATTCAGGCTGGTCCGGCCCGGATGAGGGTGCTGGTCCCACGAGAGGGCTGCTCCGGCAGGCGGGGGCTAAGGAAGGCGGCCGGGAGCTGGGCAGGGCGCTGCGGCCGGCGCCAGCGCACTCACCCTCACACCCACACGCGCGCACTCGCAGCTGCTGCTGCTGCTGCAGAAGGAAGCTGGAGGCGGCTGGTGCATTAAAGGCGAGGCTCCTCCCAACCGCGTCAGCAGCCCTAGGTCTCTTCCCCAGCAGTGGTGGTAGCCGAGGCAGCGGCTGCGGCGGCTGTCTACTGCAGTGGGGCGCACGCAGCCGTGAACCAGCGCCTGAGCAGCAAGCACCTAGCTTGCAGGTTCACAGGGAAAGTAAAAACGCGCTCTTCCAAACTGCCCCCTCCGGGATCACGCAACCACGGATAGCGTCTCGCTTGCACCCAGAACCTCTAGCTCGCTGCCTTTCTCCGGACACCAGCCCTTCAGGACATCAAGGGGAAGAAGGTTCCCTTGGGTGCGCAGGGACTCTATATCCAGGTCGCTTTTGCCCACCCTTATATAAAGCATGAGGTTCCTAGATGAAGTTAAAGGGCGAGGCCTTGGGGGCTCCCGAGGGCTCAGAAAGAGGCGAGAGAGTGGGGAGAAGGGCTGCTCATAACCCAGCTTAAACCGTCTGTGCTACGAATATAAGGGAGATCAGGGCCATAACTTCGCAACTGAGTTCCTATCTGACTCCTCCATTTCAAAAGAGCGAAAACATCTCCTTTAAAGTGTAGGAGGCTGGTGTTCAGCGTCTATCTACCCTATATCTACACAGGCAGAAGGAAGCACAGGACTGAGTTACTAATCTAGCCAACATAGGGGCGTCTGAAAAAGTCCACTCCCCCTACCCCTTTGCACTTCGTTTTGGATAAACTGCCGCTGTCCCGGTTAGATTTTGCTGGTGAAGACACAACACCGCAAGAACTTCGAATTTGCTCTTGACATGGAAGATGCATTGAAGCAAAGGATAGCCTGGTGCCCACGGAGAGATGTTGCTACCCTGAAGGAATTTCAAGAATCCAATTAATACAAAAGAGACCTGTCTTCCTACTTCAACGAGGAGGAAAATACAGAATTTCCTCCCTCACCTATGTTTCCCCAAATTGCAAAAACAATTCCGCATTTGAAAAAAAAGAGATCGTTATTTTTGTGAAACACCCAAAATCATTTATGAAACGACCAAAGTAGCTACAAAGCCAATTTGGAAAAGACATTCCCCTGGTTTCCTCTTGTAGAAGTTATTCATTTCTGTGGGTGTCACTGCAGGGATAGACATCAGCAAATGTCTTGCTCAGTTAAGCTCCACAAGTTTAGCTGGATGAGCCCAGAGGGACCTTTGAGTTAATTATATACATACAATGCTCCGGCTAACACAATTTAGAAAGTATTTGAAGTTCAAAAAAATGGGAAAACAAGTCCTTAACTGAGGTTGGGAATTGTCGTTAGATTTCCGTGAAGAATAAATGCTTCTTGCAGGTGGAAAATGGCATTTTTCCCATCTCCAGAAAGTGAACAAAGGAGAAGAGAGTGGAAGTGTTCTTTGATCTATTTTCCAGGAGGGGGCGGTGGCTGTGTGGTGGTGTTGGGGTGGAGAGTTCAGCTTCCAATAGATTATATTCTATTCTCATCTGCTGATTGTCTTACACACTCATTTTACTATTTGTCCAAATTTCACATATCTAATATTTCAGTAACAGATGAAGAATAGTGCAAGATGATTTAATCCAGTTCAGGTGCTTTAACACCAGTTGCCATGGCTGATTCTTCCACATGAGCTGCATCCATCTCCAAGGCTCTGGTGTTCAGTTCATCTGTAGTTCTTTGGAGATAGGCATAATGGAGAGAGAGAACGAGGAGGTGACAGAGGAGGAAGGAGTTAAGTTCACCTCTTAGTGTGTCCAGGTGGTGAGTAGACATCTTGTCTTCAACTGAAATGACCTGAAGTTTCCACAGGAGGCCTTGGATTAATATATGGGAGATCCTTCCCCTTTGTCTTCCTGAGATCAGAGCTGAGTGATGAATCAGGCAGGCCCAGGCTCATTGGCCAGGTTCTGCCTGGGGAATTTCCCCTTTTAACCAGTGGGGGAAGTGGCCCCTCCATAGATTAGGCCTCTGGGTTTACTAAATTCTCGCTTTGACATTTCCAACAAAATTATTTCTGTATTTATTCAACAGTACAGGCATTTCTCTTCTAAGACACAAGTTCTACGAAGGCAAATTAGGCAGATCTCCACTGATTAAGTAGATTTTGAGGTTTCTATTTTGCGTAACCCCCTTTTGCTATTATGAGCAATGACAAAATCCACCCAAAACCAAGAAAAATGAAGTTGTTGGCTTTGTGATTTAACACAATGACACGTGATAATGTAGGTAAGGGAGTGAAAGGAGCCCTGTGCAATGCTGTAGCACTGAGAGGACTGCCTAGGCCATTTCTCTGAAGACTTAGGGACCTTCTTTCTATTCCTCTGACATGTCAAGTTCTTTTCAAAAGCTTTTGGCTTTTGCACATGCTGTTCCCAATGCCCCTTGGCATCCTTCAGGGTCTCATCTCAGTTCAACTGTCCCTACTTAATTGGGGCATTTCCTGACTACTCCATAGCCCCCACCTCTGGTATTTTCTGTCACCACATCTTTCTTTTATCCCTCCCTGTGGTGTATTACATTTTTTAAATTAAAAAAATTTTTTTCATTTTAATATTGCATTTTGTAATATTTTTTACTTATTATTGTTAACCATTCCCACTATATCTCAATATTTCATCTCAAATAGTTATCTTAAATGAATAAATATTTCTTGAATGAGTAAATCACTGAATTTGTTCAGTGATATTGAGGGTTTGTAACCCTATCTTATTAAAATCTGTGCCAAACCCCCTCCACAACAAACTGCTGTAAGTCTGAAATTGTCTAGCTCATAGCCCCTTTTCCTGTGCAAATAACTGTTTCTATTCATTCATGCATATGTATGCATCAAAAATATTGCCTAAGCACTTACTATATGCTAAGAATTGTTCTAGATGCTGGGGATACAGAAAACAACAAAGGAGTTCCCTTCCTTCATGGAACTTAAAATTCTATAATCTGATTTTTTTTTTTTTTTAATATGGAACGCTTCACGAATTTGCTTGTCATCCTTGCACAGGGGCCACGCTAATCTTCTCTGTATCATTCCAATTTTAGTATATGTGTTGCCGAAGCAAGCACTATAATCTGATTTTAATAATATGAGCTTTCTTAAAAATGCAACCATTGCATTATAAATTGACAGACTATAGCATAATATTAAGTGCCCAGGCTTTGATATCAGGCAACACTGGTTTTCTGCCACTTAGTATTGTGTCTTGAAGCAAGTTCCCAGATCTCTCTAAGCCACGTTTCCTTATCTATAAATTAGGAATAAGAATAGTATCTACTTCACAGAGTTATTGTGAGGATTAAATGAGAGAACGTTGAGGGAGAATGTATTGCTATTACTTGTTGAGTATCTACTTTCATCATCATCATCATCTATATTCAACGAATACTTAAGCACCTACTATGAAAGACTCAAATAGGATTGGAGCTTCAACAACATCAATGCATGAGATAGACTGTCAGCCTTTGCCATTATGGAACTTGGTGTCCAATTTACAGTAATGTAAAGGGGACCATAGGCTAGAAAAGGGAAAGCACAGGAAACTCTGCAAGCACTTAATAGGCTGATCTAATTCAGGCCTGTACTTACAACTAAAAGGGCAATTATAAATGCACAGCCTTCTTAAATTACCCAATTCAACATGACAGCATGTGATACAGTTTCTTTTTTACCACCCTTGTCATGCCCCCACCCCCAACACTCACATATATGTAGGCGAGTGCTTCCTACATCCAAACCTTTGAAGTCATCCTGTCCAATGAGCACATTAAATATCTACAGTTAAACATTTTATTAAAACCTTTGACCTAAGCCAGTCTGGGGGTTCACTAGGACTAGGTGTCAGGCAGTCCTGGTTTGTGTCCCAGTTCAGGTATTTGGGAATTTTGTCACCTTTGGCAAGTAATTTAACATCTTTGAGTCTCTGTATTTGCAAAATGGAACAAAATAATAGGAGCCACTTCACAGAGATGTTGGGTGGCTTGAAGGTCAATGTAGGAAAGCACCTAATCCAGGTTTGTCCCGTACCCAGGCATCACTAAAATGTCAGTTCTCCCTCCTAGGGGTGCCTCCTCTTTCCATCTGCAGAGAATTGAAGAGATGCACAAGTCAAGCATTTATGTGAACAAAAGTGACCTAGAAACGTGAGTTTTACCACCTCTTGATCTGTCTTAACAAGCAACTAGAAACTGGATACCAGAAAATTTACCATGTTGCAAAAAGCTCTTCATAAGCCATGATGTCCTGTGAAAATGGAAGGAGTTTCACATCATGTGTGTGCAGACCTAGTCACATTTCTCTATCAAGGAAGCATATGGAATCCCTCTCTAGAACCACCAAGTACTGAAAGTCACAACTGTGTCTCTGAGGTGGTTTAGCTGCCAACTGCCCTGAAGCGACCTCTTGAATTTCTAGCAAGGCTTGCAATTCTTTTTGTGCATATTATAACAAGAGTGCTCCTTCAAGATGTTAGTTAACCTAGGAAAAGAAAACAAAACCTCTTGCCCTCAGCATGTCATATTAATTCTAGCCCCTGAGCACTTAATGGATTTCACCAACTAAAATGTTCCCTCAATTATTCAAAGTACAGAAATGCATGCAAATGCACAGGGGGGTGCTGGTGCCAGCACATACATTGTGCTGATTGTGCACATCTCTTCCCGACTCCCTTTTCAGTGGCATCATGTTGGTAGCTTAAAATCTGAAATCTGCCATGGTGGGATATTTGTATTATGGAAAATTTTCTTTTTAGAGCTGGTTGTTAAACATTTACCAGCACACCAGTACATTACTTTCTGCTGTACTCCATTCCCCCTATGTGCTATACTGGAACCAACATCTTTCCACTCATTCCCATTGCCTGTCTAAAGTTGCCTCCATTTGCTCGACACTGTCTCTCAAGCTGTGCCAGATTTCCAGAGCATTCCGCCATCCAACCCAACTTCTGCCATAATGTAAACAATTCTTAAAATCCTACCTTTACCGTGAAGCTTTCCCATATCCATCAAAGGAGACCCGATGCCTTTGTCTTATCGTTTCCAGGCTGGTTATGAAACTGCCACGGTGAACATGTGGGTGATTTCCCCTATAAGCCTCCTAGACCTGATAATGTAAGGAACATTTGGTGTGTCCCCACTCTCAATGGATCATTCTTTTCTACTGTTCAGGCCCCAATGCCCCCTTATTCTTGCCCTTTCTTTTCTTAAATGCAAAACAAAAGTATCCTCTGTTCCTGATTTCATTTGCCAGCTCTTCGACTTGTCTAGATAAGATACATTTTAAAAATTCTTTTACTAGATAGGATGTTGATGCAATGAGAGAGAAAGTACAAAATCTAAAAGCCCAGAATTGAAAGTCTGAAAGTAAACATCCACTTGTACCTTTTCTCAACTCAGTGGCTTTAGAAAGAGTTAAATTTAGGCTGTCCTTTGCAAGATAGTTTTAATCTGCATTATATCAGTTAGGTACAACTTGAGGATTTCAAAAGCCAGTTTAGCAACCTTCCCAGGTATCTCTTAGTACCTGATTACTTTTCTCAAGTAAAACCTATTATAATTTAAATAAGAATATAGATTTGGAAAACTTTCAAATTTCTTTAAATTGTACTAAGCAATAAGACTTTACAGAATTTATCCTAAGAAAATCACGGGTGTGGGCAAAAATATAGCCATAAGGCTATTTCTCAGAGCATTGTTTATATTTATAAAAATCTAGAAATAACCTAAATGTCCAATGATATAATTGGTTAGACAGATTATGGTGTATTTATATAACATACCATGTGAACTTATTGTTGAGTTCATATGAGTTCATATTAAGTTCATATTATTGAAGGGACTTTTTGAGCCATTGACACAATAATAATAGCAAATAGCTAATATTTACAAGCTTTTATTATGTGCTAGGTACTCTGCTAAAGGCTTCACTTACATTATTCTCATTTAATTCTTACAACAAACCTACACAGTAAGTACTATTATTATCTCCATTTTATTGAGACTAATAGAGTTAAATAACATAAGTCACATAAATAGGAATTGCCATCTGTCTCTGAAGCCCATGCTCTTAACCACTGTGCTCTGAGCAGTTGTATGCATACTAGTTCTTCACCAAGGGTATGTGTGTCAGGGTGGGTGGGGGTCACATCAGAATCACCTGGAGGTACTTTTCCAAATTAGATTTTGATTTGTCCCTCCTGGGGATGAAGATCCCCTCAGTTAAAAAGTCATTCATTACTATTGTGTTGATAAGGATGTAGAGAAGTAGGATGGGGCAGCCACTTTGAAAAATAGTTCTGCAGTTCCTCAACAAGTTAAACATAGAGTTACATATGGTACAGCAATTCTACTCCTAGAGCAATGAAAACATATGTTCATCCAAAAACTTGTGCATGAATGCTCATAACAGCATTATTCATAGTAGCCAAAATGTGAAAACAACCCAAATGTCCATCAACATTTGGATAAATGAAACGAATGAATAAACAAAAGGTGGCATATTCATACAATGGAATATAATGCAGCCAGAATAAAAGAATGATCCATGCTACAATATGGATGAACCTTGAAACATGATGCTAAATGACATAATGTATATGATTCTATTTATGTGTAATGTCCAGAATAGGCAAATCCACAGAGATAGAAAGTAAATTAGTGGTTGCCAGGGGCTGGAGGAAGGATGGAAAGGGAGTGACTGCTAATGGGTTCAGGGTTTCTTTTTGGGGTGATGAAAGCATCTAAAATTAGCTAGGGGCAATGGTTGCACAACTCTGAATATACTAAAAACCACTGAATTGCATTTGTTAAAACTGTGCATTTCGTGGTATGTGAATTATATCCCAAATAAATAAATAAATAAAGCTGTTATTAAAGATTTAAAAAATCCCTGTGACCATGAACCCTGTTACTTTTAGGAGCATGCTGTATTTAAAAGTATCTAATGACAAGGATAGATGTCCATGTTATGTTGTTTTAAAAAAATAATAAAACAACATGCACTGAATGATCCCTTTTTTTGGCTAAAAATGTGCATATACTAAAATAAATATATCAAAATATTAGCAATGATTATCTGTGGTTTTCTTTTTTGTTCATATTTTTTCAAAGAAAATTTAGAACATGTATCATTTTTGTAGTAATAATTTTATATTTTAAAACGTAGATTTTTCTAATGCTATGAAACACTTTTAGGGGGAAACCTTGTATTGAAAAAATCAAATCATTTCCTTCACAACAAAAATTTGAGAGCCACTGATATAAAAATGTATAGAGTCAGAATGTATAGAACAGCTCTGTCCAATAGAAATAAATGTAAGCCACATTTTAATTGTAAATTTTCTGGTTGCCATATTAAAAAGTGAAAAGAATAGGTGAAATTAGTTTTAACACTTGATTTAATCTAATATATCCAAAATATTATGTCAATATATAGTCAATAAAAAGTTATTAATGATATATGTATTTTTTTTTGTTTCACATTACATTTTTGAAATCCAGTGTGCATTTTACACTTACAGCACCTCTCAAAACTAACCACATTTCAAGTGCGCAATAGCCACATGTGGCTAGTGGCTACTGCATTGGGCAGCACAGGCACAGAGGAACTACTTAAAACACTTTACTCCATTCACAATAAGTGATTTAATGTATTCTTACAAAGAGAAATCTGTATCTACTAAGAACTTGAACTAGAATGTAATGCTAAAACCAAACTAAGCAATGTTAATCTGATGAAACTCATGACCATTATAAACATTACAAAGTATATATATGAAAATAGATATACACACACATACATATTACACATATACATATATATTATGTAACAGCGTTTTAACCCAACCTGTATTTATCCCTAAAACTAGTAAACTGGATGGATAGAATAAAAAAAGATCAAGACTCTAAAAATACTGATATGATACATAATAAACTCAAACAGTGAGAAGGATATACTACACTATTCTGTTGCTGTAATAGTTACCACCCTAAAAGCCAAACAATTTAGTTCAACACTGATGACTTCAATTCTGGGTAGGAGAAGAAGCCAAATAGCCAGATGTCATTGATAAAAAATTAATTTTAATAGCTGGACATCTGGATGTTATTATGACTGTTCAAGGTGGAGAAATTTAAAAGGAACAGTTATAGGCATTCAGTTGAGAACTATTAGTAGTGTTTTATATTGTGTTAGAGAGTAGAACTTTGTGGTCACATAGCAGTGGATTAATTTCTGAGTGTTTATTGAATTATACATAGCATTGCTTTTAACACATATTTGTAAACAGTTTTGCATGCATAATTGAGCACCCCCTCCTTCCTAACAGACTTTATCCACTGATTCCTCCTGATTCTCCTTGCTACCCTCAATGCACTTTCCTTCTCAGGCTCATTTGCTGGCTCTTCCTCACCTCTCTGACCTCTGAATGTACAAGCACCGAGAGTTCAGTCCTTAGACTCTTCTCTACTGTCCCACGCTAGGTGACCTCATCCAGTTTTACTGCTTACCACTCCCACAACCATAAAACACCACACTTGAATTTTGAGCACAAACCTCTCGCCTGACCTCCAGACTGATATCACCAACAGCTGACCTGACATTTCACAGGGGTAGCTACAAGGCATCTCAATCCCTAATTTTGCCCCTACCATACCTGCTCCACCTTCCTATTCCTGGGCTCAAAACCGTGGTTTCATCCTTGATTTCTCTCGCTCATTCCCCACATCCTTCCAGTCCATCAGCAACTCCTTTCAGCTCTAACTTCAAAATATCCCCAGAATCCAATCACTTCTCACCACCTCCACGCCTACTGCCATGCTCCAACTGCCACTGTATCTCACCAAGATTATTTCAATAGACTCTAAATGGTCTCTGATTCCTCCTTCGCCTCCCTACAGACTAGTTTCCATGCAGCAGGCAGAAAGCTCCTTTTAAATGCAAATCACTTCAAGTCACTTTTCTACTCAAAGCCATTTATTGGCTTTCTACATCATTCAGAGTAAAAATTTCTTAAAATGCTGAATAGATTTGACTCCAGCTATAGCTCTATCCTTATTTCTTCTCACTCTTCATCTGCAGCACCACCAACTCCTGCCTTGCCCCCCTCCCCACACCACCCAGACACATTTGCTTCCTTGTTGTTCATCACTCACACCAGGAAGAGGTCTCCCATCTCAGGACCTCTCCATTTTCTGTTTCCTCTGTCCCGAGAGCTTTCCTCCAGACACCAGCACAGCTGAGTGCTTCACTTCATCCAAGCATCTGCTCCAATACCAACTTTTGTGGGATGCCTTCCTCCATCACTTCATAGAAAATAAAATAGCGACCTCCTCTCCCAGCACCCCCTAGCCCCGTATCTCTATGCAACAGTATATATTTATTTGGTTTGGGCTTTTACTCCAGTGGAATATAATATTTAAGACTGGGACTTTTTTGTTTCCTGCTGTATTTCCAGCACCTAAAATGGTGCCTGGCACATATTGGTTACTTTTGTGTGTCTTTTGAAAGAATAGAAAAGCCAATGTGTGTTTGCTTAATAACAAAGATTGATTAGGAGGGAACCTCTATGAGCATTAAATTCAGGGTACTAAACACACATTCAGCAAGGTTCAAGCTTAAAAGCAGCTTAGAGACTTGCATAAGATGGTGGAGTGTGACGCTTCAGGGCTCCATCCCTCTACAGAAGCATTGAACAACCAGCAAGAACGGGCAGTAACATCTTTCTAAAAGCTCCAGAAAACAGTTAAAGGATTGCATTAACAGGATGAGCACTACATCAAGAAAAAGGCCACTTAAAAGTTATAAGATCTCGGGAAGTGGCTATAGTTCAGTGGCTGAGAGCCTGCTTCCCATGTATAAGGTCCTGGGTTCAATTCTTGGTACCTCATAAAAAAAAAAGGCTTATTAAAAAAAAAAAGTTATAAGATCTCCACTATTTTAAAGTCAGAAAACTGTAAATGTTGGAGAGGATGTGGAGAGATAGAAATGCTTATTCACTGTTGGTGGGAATGTAGAACAGTACAGCCACTGTGGAGGACTGTTTGGCAGTTCCTAAAGAAGTTGAATATAGACTTGCCACATGACCCTGCAATATCACTACTAGGTATATACCCAAAGAACTGGGAGCAGTGAAACGAATAGACATCTGCACGCCAATGTTCATAGTGGCATTATTCACGATTTGCAAAAGTTGGAAACAACCCAGGTGTCCATCAACTGATGAATGAATAAACAAATTATGGTGTATACATATGATGGAATATCATGCAGCCATAAGAAGAAAAGAAGTTGTGAAGCATATGACAACATGGATGAAACTGGAGGACATTATGTTGAGTGAAGCAAGCCAGATATGAAAGGATAAACACTGTATGATTGCACTATTATGAACTAAATATATTATGTAAACTCATGGAGTTAATAATTAGAATATAGGTCACCAGAAAATAGAATGAGCGTAGAGAATGAAAAGCTGAGGGTTAATCTGTGAAGAATTGTTAAAAAGATTGCTTGTAAATCTTTGGAAATGGGTAGAAATGGTGAAAGCACATCATAGTGTTTGTAACTAGCAGAACTATTATATGAAATGTATTATGAAATATATTAGTTGAAAGGGCAAGTCTAGGTCATGTTTATTTCTAGAAGGAAAGCTAAAAAATGTATCATGGGACTGTATAACATAGTGAAACCTCATGTAAAATACGAATATGGATGATATTGCATACATAAGACATTTTGTACAAAATATAAATACAAATAAACTAGAGAGAAGGAAACAGAATAGCAGCTATGTACAGCAGGGGAAGCATAGAGAGATTGAGAGCTGATGAGTTATGTTTGTTTTTTGTTAGTAGTATTAGTATTGGAATAATGAAAATGCTCTGGGGGTGATTGGGGTGATGAATGCACAAGTATGTGATTGTGCTGGGTGCCATTGATTGTACATTTCGGATGGATTTATGCTTTATTAATATGTATCAATAAAATTGATTTGTTAAAAAAAAGTTATAAGATCTCGTGGTACTCTGGCTGCCCACCCCCCACAAGGGGTGCAAAGCTGGCCCATGCTCTCAGTGCAATCCCTAGTACCTCTTCCTGAGGAGAAGAGTAGCCCTTGTGCACTTACTGGGAGGATGTATATCTGGCCCAATCTGTCTGCTGGTGGCCTGAGGGATTTGCTGTCCCAGAACTTTCTGTGTAAAGGGAGGAATTCCTAGGGCCACATGCACATGCCCAAGACAAGAGGCATGTGCAGAAAGTATCAGGGAGGGCTCTATGTTTTGGCTTGGAGCTACTCTCTAAACTCATTGTATGGATAAGCCCTGAAGGAGAGCACTGCACAAGTCAATCTTCAAAGAATGAGAAAAGTGTTTTCTTTTTTTCCTACTTTTTTTTTTTTTTAAATCTTAGCTCCTGGCATTCCAGGACAGCTCTGTCAAAACACCAGCTGAATACAAGCTTAAGGAACAGGAGCCTCAGAGTCTAAATTCCAGTGATAACACACAAAAATATTAAAATGTCCAGATTGCAACCGAAGATTACAAAACATACAAGTAAACAGGAAGTCATGGCCTAGGAAAAGGAGAGCATTAAAGCTTTAGAAACCATCAGTGAGGAGGATCAGACCTGGGACATTCCAAAGACTTTTTTAAAAAGTCCTAAATTTGTTCAAAGAGCTATGGAAAACATGGATAAAGAATCAAAGGAAATTAGGAAATGATAGAGGAACACAAAGAGAATATCAATATAATATGGAAGTTATAAAAAGGGACTAAACAGAGCTGAAGATCACAGCAGCAGAAATAAAAAATTCCCTTGAGGGCTTCAACAGCAGATTGGAGCTGGCAGAAGAAATAATCAGTGAACTTGAAGATAGAACAATTGAAATCATTCAGTTTGAGGGAAAGAATGTAGAAAAATGAACAGAGCCAGAGTAATCCATGGGACACCATGGATTCAAGAAACATTGGCTGAAAACGTTCCAAATTTAATGAAAGACATGGATATACACATCCAAGATGCTCAACAAACTCCAAACAGGATAAATCCAAATAGACCCACATCATGCCATGTTATAATCTGTCAAATACCAAAAATAGGGAATTCTGCAAGCTGCAAGAGAAAAGCAATAAGTCACATACAAGGGAGTCTCAATAAGATTAAGTGCCAATTTCTCATTGGAAACCATGGAGGCAAGAAGGCAGTGGGAAGACATATTTAAAGTTCTGAGAGCAAAAAATTGCCAACCAAGAATTTTGTATCCAGCAACATCATCTTTCAAAAATGAGGGAGGAATTAAGACATTTCCAGATAAACAAAAAACTGAGGGACTTCATCACTACTAGATTAGCCTTACAAGAAATGCTAAGGGCTGTTCTGAAGGTTGAAAGGAAACGACATTTAGACAATTGACTGAAGCCACATGAAGATCTCTGGTAAAGATAATGACATGGGTAAATATAAATACCAGTACTAGTGTATTTTTTATTTGTAACTCCACTTTTTACTTCCTACAGGATCTAGAAAGGCAAATCCATAAAATGTAATGACAAATCAATGGTTTTGGACTCATAATATATAAATATATAGTTTGTGATAAGAACTACATAAAGGTGGTGGGATAGAGGGGTATAGGAGCATAATTTATATGCTACTGAAGTTGTTAAGTTGGTATCAAAGCAAACAAGATTGTTAAGGACAATGGAGAGTTAATGCAAAATGAGTGAAGGGTTTCTGTCTGGGAGGAAACGAAAGTTACAGTGGATGGTAGTGAGGGTACTGTAACATCATGAATGTGATTAGTCCCACTGGGTATGCTTGGGGGAGGCTGGCCTGGAAAGATTTATGTTGTATATATGTTTCCACAATTTTTAAAAAAGAAAGAGAAACTAAAGAGTTAATGACAATGAAATGCGATACATGATACTGGATGGGATCTAAAAATGGAGGAGAAAAGTTCCAACAGAATATTATCGGGACATAAGAAAAAAATGTAATATAGAATGTAAGTTTTATAACAACATTAGATTTCCTGAGCTTGATAACTGCACTTGAGGTGATTATATAAGTGTATATCCTTGTTGGTAGAAAATGTACGTGGAAGTATTATGTGCTCAAGGAGTATGATGTGTGCAACCTGCTTTCAAATGTTTAGATAGATTAGATAGATAGATGGTAGAAAGAATGATACAGAAAGATAGCAAAATGTGAAGACTGGTGGATCTGGGTATCTAGGGGAGTGGGGGTATTTCGGTGTTCTCTGTCTGAGTTTTGTATGATTTTTGCAACTACCCTGTAAATTTGAAGTTAATTCAAAATAAAATGTTAAAAAAGAGATCTCATTAGGCCCAACCCTTCATTTTGCTAATGACATGAGGTTAGAGAACAGAAGTGATATGCCAGGTCATCTGGTAAATTAGTGACCGACCCAAAGCAGGAACTATGGTGTCCTGGCTCCCAGGTGCCTCCTCCCCTGCCCACAATGAATCTCAACTTCTGTTGTGCTGGGTATACCACTTTTTCTTAAAATGGTTAGTAGAAATTTATCTGACAATTGCATGATGAAGATTAAAGTACCTATGTACTGAGGTTGCTTAACGCCTCCATATTTTAAGGTCAGTATCAAAAGGAGAAATATATTAAAAGTCACTCTGGGGCCAACCCTGCACAAAACTGTGAAGTAACAGAATTTCTGTTTGTCCCCCTCAACTCTAGTTCTCTGCCCTGAGGTGGATCAGGAGGGGGCTCCAGGAGGGGATGCCTGGATCCTCCTGACCCACAGCTGCAGAGTTCCAGGGAGGAGGCCTTCATGCTTACTCAGAACCAGCTCTAATCAACCACTCCCTGCTCCACCATCATCTGCCACTTTAACTTCTTTGCAAAGTATGGGCACCTTTGGGAGCTAAGGAACATATGACATTATAAACTTAGCCCATCACAAGGGAAAACACTGAAAAATTGCCAACCCTGGCTATTAGTACACTTGTGCGATAAATGACAGAAGCCAGAATTCAAGAACTAGCTGGCCTGTGACCTTGTAAATAAGGCTATATAGTTTTTTAAAATTCAACAAATATGTGTGGAATAAAATATGGAGTGAAAATAATTATATTAAACATCCCTTAAAGAGAGACCTCTGTCATTTCCATTTAACATCTGCAGTACTACCAGGATGGAACAAAAGATAATAACCAAAGTTCATGAATTTACATCTGAAAAATAACATAGACCCTGAACAGTGATTTTTAATATTTTAGGGATCACACATCTTTTTCAGAATTTGAGGAAGACATTGAAGTATCCTCAGAAAGAAAAACATAGGTTAGAGCACTTCCTCTTTCAAAATGTCTACTCAGTTTTGTCTATTTCATAAATGAGAAAAAGAGAAAGAGAAAAAAAGGCCTGAGACCAAAGAAAGGTCCAAGGTTGAATGCAAGTTTAGAATTATAGTGTCACTACCTCCTGTGCATATTTTTATATGGAGAATGAAAATAGCTCTCATATATATAGCACTTAACAGATAATGATGTAAGGCCAGATGTGGGTCTCCTTTCTTAGATGGGTCAGTAAAGTGTAATTGGTAAATAGTTACAGATGTGGCTTTTAAAAATCAGACTGCTTGGGTTCAAATCTTGGGTTGATATTTCCTAGTAGTATGGTCTTGGGCAAGTTGCTTAATCATTTTGTGCTCCAATTTCATTTACAAAGTGAATATATTAATAGTATCCAGTTCACAGGCTGGTTGCAAACATTAAATGAGTTAATATACATAAAAATGCTTAAAATAGTGTGTAGCACATAATACATATCCAATAAATGTTAGCTGTCAGTTTTAGGAGTTGGTTACTGTCTTAGTTTGCTAAAGGCTGCTAATCCAAAATACTAGAAATGGGCTGACTTTTATAATGGGAAGTTTATTAGGTTTAAAGCTTACAGTTCCGAAGCTGTGAAATGTCCAAACCATTCTCACCAAGGTTGTCGCTGGCAGATCCTGTAGTCCTACCATGTGACAAGGCAAGATGGCAGCCTATCTCTGCTGAGGTCCCTACCTTCCTCTCTGGGTTCACTGTCACCACAGAGCTCAGCTGCGAGTGATCAGACATGTGGCTTATCTCTTCAGCCTTAAGCTGCTCCATGGGCCCAGCCCTTTGGGGGCCTCTTTCTGTGCTTCTGTGCTCTGCTGATTCTAGACTCTGGGACCTCTCTCAGCCTCTTGGGGCTTCTCTGTCTTCCTGCAGTCCTCTCTCACAAGGCAGGGACAAAATGGCAGCTGTCTTTCTCTGTGTCTGTGTGGTCTTAGTTTATATAAGACCCATGGAAAGGGCAAAAACCCAACCTGAGTCATGCCTCACTGATGTAGTCCAATAAAAAGTGATCTAATCAAGTGATCTAATTAAGGTCCCTTAACCAAATCTAATGCAATCAAAGGGTCTCACACCCACCAGAATGGATTAGTTCAAAAACATTATCTTTTCTGGGATTCACAAAAGAACTTCAAACTGTCACAGATACTTTATTTTTATGTGCCCTTTCATTGTCCACATGGGACCTGGATATATTCATGATTCCAGTTCTTATCCTTGATTTGTTTTGGCAGATCTGCTTTTACAAAAATTTTTAAAGCTAACTCAAAGATTCCATTACAAGGGAGTGTGGCGCTGTTCATGTCAGAGGGATAATAATGCAGACATATACTCATTCAACATCAAACACTTACCACCTGCCTACAATGTGCTTAGCACTAGTCTTTTTAGGGTCTAGTAACTGGATTGCAGAGATAATGGCCAACATTTATGTGCAAATAAGAGAATAATTAAGTGTGGAGTAGCCACAATGTAAGTAATTAGGGGCATCCTGGAGAGCAAGAAGAGCCTCAAAAGATAAAAAGGATAAATAAAACGCCTGACATATGCCTTGAATGCAGGATCAGCTACCTAATTTGCAAAACCCAACCCAAAATTAAAATGTGGGGCCCTTTATTCAAAAAGTATTAGGAATCTCAAGACCAGGACAGTAGAACACTAAGCCAAGCATGGAGCCCTTTGCTCCTTACACAGGCCGCCTGCCCACAGAGCTGGCCCTGCCTTGAAGGCATTCCAGCCTTTAGCAAGTTGACACCTCCTAGCTTGTTAGTCGTGCCATGCATATCTCTGCCTCTGCATCTTTCCTGTGCTTTTCCTAACTAAAAAGGTTTAATTCTTTCCCCAACCTCTCTTTCAAACCCCAGCTTAAGTCTGAGTTTAGAGGGAGCACGATAGCCTGAGAAGAGTTCCAGACTTGAAGTTAGAAGAGCTAAGGCCAAGCCTGCCTTTCACAGCTTTGGAACTGTGGGCAAGTCTCTTAATTTCTCTGAGAGTCTGTTTCCCTTACACACAAAATGGGGAAACTAATTTTAAAAGTCTCTCACAGGATTTATGGGGGGATCAAAAGGCATCACAAATGTAAAAGAACTTTGAGATAATAATTCCTTATATTGAAAAAGAGTTTTTTAAGGTTTTTGATAAAGCCTTCCTTAGATTCTAAATGCAATAAATAGTACTCCTTCTGAGGCCCCACTGCATTATTAAAACACACACACACACACACACTCACACACACACACACACACACACACACACACACACACCTCTCACTACCATCACCTATTGGGCATATTTGAATTTGCTGTTTTATACCTCATTTAATGTCTTAAGGCCCTCATGCCTCAGTCTTCAGCCCTTCTGAAGCACTCTTGTCCCTAAGTCAGAGTGATCTTTCTAAATCATTCATCTGGGCCTGTCACTCTTCTGTTTTACAGCCTGCATGGTTTCCCCTTGCCTAGACTAGAGTCTCCTAAACCCAACAGCAGAGAGCCATTAGTGTCTTTTGAGGTGTTAGTCAGTGTTCTGGGAAAAGAGGAATTGAGTTTGGGGAAAGAATCTCTGTTGGACATTTATGATGCACATTAAAAACTCTAAGTACTGCAACAGAGAAGTCAATTTAACTTTGTTTAAAGCAGAATATTCCATATTAATTTGACCCATTAACATTCTACAGGATACTTGTGTTCTGCAGAAAAACACTGGCAAATGCTGGCCTATTGGATGACACAGACTCTTCAGCATGGCTCATGGAGTCTGCTTAATCTAATCCCATCCTAGATTTCTAGATCATTTTCTGACATCCTCTTCACAAATGCTATGCTTCAGGAATAGTGGGCCATTTTCAGTTTCTTGAAGAACTTTGTGCTTTGCACCTGCTCTGCCCTCTGCCAATAATGTCTTTCCTCCCACCCATCCTCCTATTTATTCCTTGGTGAGCTGTTACTCATTATTTACGGTCCAACTCAATACCCCTGAAAAGTTTTCTCTGACATCCTTGGTAACCACCCTCTCTCCTACTTCCAACAGTTAGTTGGATTTACAGAATGTTGTATATAAAAATAATAATTACTGCTATTTATTGAACACCATCTATGTGCCAGGCATTTAGCTTCAGTGTAGTGTAAGCAACTTTACAAGATGATTAAAATCATATCTATGTTACAGAAAAATAAATACACAGATTAAGGAACTCACTCCTTTTTCTGTTTTCTTCTTTTGAATGGTATCCATTGTCCACCCAGCTGCCCAAGTCAAAAACCCAAAAGACATTTTAATACCTTCTCCCTTTACCCAGCATCTAGTCAAGGGCCAAGTCCTAAAAATTCTAGCTCCCTAACAGTCCAAAAATTTGCCCACTTTTATCCATCTATATTGCCACTAATTATCTTGAGTCACTATCATCTCTCAGCAATTTTTCTGCAGCAACTTCTTAGCAAATCTTCCTATCTATATGTCACCACAAGCCTGACCATCCTAAAGTGCAGAACTAGTTATGCCACTGCCCCCATTTACAGTCCATGAGTCGCTTCCTATAACTCTTAGAAAAAAATCCGGCACTTAACCCGGCTTAGAAGGCCCGTTAAGGACTGGCTCCTGCCTGCTCTCCACCTTCATTTCATAGTAACCAGGGCTTTACAATCTACACTGGAAGCCACACTACACGTCTTACAATTTCCTGGCTATGCCAAGAGTTTCCTTGGGCCTGTTTAGATTGCTTCTTTCTGTTCTTGAAATTCTCTTTCTCTGCCTCATTTTGCTACTTCTCACTGGTCCTTCAGGACCAAGCTTTCTAAACAAAGGCCAAGGTTAGTGCTCCTCCTCTGTGACCCATAGCACCTAGGCATCGCTTGTTCTTCTTCGGTGAGATCTTTGGGTCCAGGAGCTGTGTCTTAATCACTGTTGTATCTCTGTACCTAACAGTGGCTGACACAGAACATGAGAACAAACATGTAATAATCACTTGAGAATGAATTAGTTTAAAAACGAATAAATGGATGAATGAAAGCAAAAGTAAAAGGTCAACTTAAAGTTGCCCTAAGAGAAGCAATTAAGAGCTTTATTGAACACATCTACTTGCCTTTGTCTTTTATGTGAAAATACACTTTCCTCCTTTCAATTTCCAATAGCACCACATGGCTCCCACTATAGGGCTTTTGCATTTGTCTGGAATGTTCTTCCCTCTTCCACCCACCACTTAGTTAACACTTTCTTATTCTTCCCCTCCAGAAAAGAAAGATTCTCCATGATGCAGACCAAATCAGCCCCTATCCTTTATTCATAGCCCCGGGGGCCTCTCCTCCATCATTCTCAGTGCCATGAACTTCTACATCTATGTCTGTGACTATTCATTTAGAAACTGTTTTCTCCAATAGACAGCAAACTCCAGGAAGATAGAATCATGTCTCTCTTTTATTCGCCGTCATTTCCAGTCTAAGTACAGTGCCTGATACACAAAATAAAAGTTTGTTAAATGGATGCATGAATAAAAACCCTCTCATCAGTAGTTTGTTGGTGCATTTCAGCACTGTGTATATAAAAGGTGCCCAATAAGTAATACTTCCTTGTTAAATGGAAACTAGAACTGATTTTTCTTTGTTGAGTTTATAAAGAGTTGTTAACTAGCATGATTGAGGTAAATAATTTCAGTCCTACAAATTTAGCAGCATTTGTGCATTTTCATACCACCTTTCAATATGTTCATAGCTTCCCTTGAAATGCATGTTGTCAAAAGAATTCCATCACTGCCTAGCTCCTGGACTCCACCTCGTTAGGCAAATAAGGAGCTGCAAATACCATCTTCACAAAAGGAAAGGACAACAGCTCTAATTCATAGATTCCATAATGTGCACATAATTGGGAGACTTGAAAACCTGTCATGTCACAGAATAGTCAGTGAGTCTTCAATAATTAAAGTGGCAAAACAAACAGTTGTGAGGAGTCATTACTGTCTGTCAAGTCATTGGGGCTAAATAATATTGACTAAGTGATGACCTGCCTTAGTTTCCTTATACTCTGAGGGATGAGCAAAAGAGAATAGGCTTAAACAAAAGCAGAAGGACTGGTGATGACATCCGCAACCCAGCGATGTAAGATGTCCCCTGGAAAAGTCTCCCCTCAGAATCAATTAATAAAAGGACAAATCCAATTTGTTTGGATCTCTGGAGTACAATAGAGACTAGAGAAGGAATCCACAAATGCTGAATCAAAGAAAAAGATAAATAAACACCAAAATCAGGTAGGAGATTTGTGTCCCAGACATGCCAGTCCAGACCCCCCCACACCCCAATTCTTGCACAGCTTGGTAGTTACACAGAGGTAGCACAGCCTGGTCCCTCATGCCACAGATATAGACTATACAGCCCCTCACAGAAGCAAGTTAAAAGCCCACCACTTCTCCAAGCACAGAGAACCAAGTCCACAGAGACCCAGGGTGGCACACAAGGGGCTGAGGAGTGCCTCATGCAAGTGCCACATAGGAATGAAAAAAGAGACCACAGTAGAACTGTTGGCAAGAGGGACAATCACTCAATCCAGTTTCTGTTGACAAAACAGCAGGATATAGATTCTTCTCAAGTGCACATGGATTGTTTTCCAGCATAGGCCACATGTTGGGTCATATTGTGGTTTGAAACTGTATGTACCCCAGAAAATCATATTCTTAAAGTTAATCCATTCTTGTGGGAGTAAACCTATAACAAGTAAGATCTTTTGATGAGGTGACTTCAGTTGAGGCATGGCCCAGAGTGAGTCTTAATCCTCTTACTGTAGTACTTTATAAATGGGGTGAGTAGAGAGCAAAAGCCACAGAAGTAAGAAGCTGATAGCAACAAAACTCGGAAGAGAAGGGCGAGACCAGTATATTCTGCCATGTGCCTTGGCATGTGACAGAGGAATCCAGGATGATCAGCAGCTGGTCTTTGGGAAGAAAGCATCACCTCATGATAATAAATTCCCATTGATAAAGCCAACACATTTTATAGTATCCACTTTAAGCAGCTTAGCAAACTAAAACAGGTTACAAAATAAGTCTCAATGTATTTTAAAAGACTGAAATTATATAAAGCATCTTTTCTGAACACAATGGAATGAATCTGGAAATCAATAACAGGCATAGAAATGGAAAATCAACAAATATATGGAAGTCAAATAACAAACTCTTAAACAATCAATGGGTCAAAGAAATTATAAGGTAGATAAGTAAATATCTTGAGATCAATGAAAAAAATGAGAAAACACATATCAAAACTTATGGGATGAAGCAAAGGCAGTGTTGAGAGGTAAATTTAAAGTCCTAAATGTTTTAATTAGAAAAGAAGAAAGGACTAAAATCAAAGTCCTAACTGTACAACTGGAGGAACTAGAAAAAGAAGAGCAAACTAACACCAAAGTAAAGAGAAAGAAATAACAAATATTAGAAATACATGGAATAGACAATACCTAAATAATAGAATGAACGAAACCAAAAGTTGGTTATTTGAAAAGATCAACAAAATTGACACACCTTTAGCCACACTGAAAGAAAAAAAGAAAAGATGCAAACAAATAAAATCAGAAATGAGAGGCGGGATGTTACTACTGAACTCACAGAAATAAAAAGGATCATAAAAGGATACTATGAACAACTGTGTGCCAATAAATTAGACAAACTAGATGAAATGGACAAATTCCTAGAAACACACAATCCACACTGACTGTAGAAGAAAAAAAGACCTCAACAGACCAGTTACGAGTAAATAGATTGAATCATAGATGACCAGATGGCTTCATAGGTGAATTCTACCAAACATTCTAAGAAGAATTAATTCCACTCCTGCTCAAACTCTTCCAAAATACTGAAGAGGAGGGAAAAAAGTGTCTAACTCGTTCTATGAGGCCAACATCATTCTAATACCAAAGACAGATAAAGTTACTATAAGAAAAGAAAATTACAGACCAATATCTCTTATGAGTATAAAGGAAAAAATCCTCAACAAAATACAGCAAATCAAATACAACAGCACATTAAAAAGAATTATACATCATGATCATGGTGGATTTAAAACAGATATGCAAGGGTGGTTCAACATAAGAAAATCGAATAATGTAATATACCACATTACCAAAATGAAGGGGTAAAACCACATGATCATTTAAATTGATGCAGAAAAGGCATTTGAGAAAATCTAGTACTTTTTCATGATAAAAGCCAGAAAAATAGAACAGAAGATAATTAACTCAACATGATAAAGGGCATAAATTAAAAAAACAACAACAACCCACTGCTAGCATCATACTCAATGGTGAAAGACTGAAAGTGTTCCCTCTAAGATTTGGAACAAGACATGGATGCCTACTGTCCCCCACTCCTGTTCAACATTGTACTGGAATTTCCAGCCAGAGCAATTAATAATGAGCAAGCTGAGGAGGAAACCAAGAAAAAAAATTCCATTAACAATAGCAGCTAAAAGAATGAAATATCTCAGAATAAATTTAACCAAGGATGTAAATGACCTATACATGGAAAACTATAAAACTTTGCTAGAAGAAATAAAAAAGATGTAAATACACGGAAGTACATTCAATGCTCATGGGTTGGGCAACTAAATATTGTCAAGATGTGAATTCTACCCACAATGATTTATAAATTCAACACAATCCCAATCAAAATTCCAACAGCCTACTTTGCAAAAAATGGAAAGGCCAATTAACAAATTTATTTGGAAGGGTAAGGGGCTCTAATAGCCAAAAATATTTTGAAAAAGAAGAACAATGACTGACTTTAAAACTTATTACAAAGCTATAAGCTATAGTGGTCAAAACAGCATAGCACTAGCACTAGGATAGATATATAGACCAACTGAATCAAATTAAGAGTTCTGAAATAGACCCTCATATCTATGGTCAAATGAATTTTGACAAGGCTGCCAAGTCCACTCAATTGGGAAAGAATAATCTCTTCAAAATATATAGGTTACCAGGAGATTGGAGGAGGGTAGGAATGGGGGAGTTAATGCTTATATTGTACAGAATTTCTATTCGGGTTGATTGTAAAGCTTTGGTGATGGTAGCACAACATTTGAATATAATTAACAGCACTTAATTATATATGTGAATGTAGTTAAAGGGGAAATTTTAGGTTGTATATATTTGACTAGAATAAAATTTAAAAAATAGGACTTTACAACATAATGAACCCTATTGTACACTATGGACTATGGTTAATAGTACAACTATAGAGGAACTTCTGGGGAAGGTGGCAGAGTAGGGAGCTCCAGGACTCAGTCCTTCCACCAGAACAACTATGAAACAGACAGGAACTGTTTGAGACAACTATTTTGAAACTCTGGAGGGCAGAAGAGCACTGTACAGGATCCAGGGAAGAGCAGGGAAAAAGGGCTGATAAATTATAATAAAGAACTGTAATTTTCACTCTGTGGTGGCTACCAGTGCCAATCCCCCACTCTAATGACAGGCTGCTTTGGGGTCCAGTCCCTGGCTAGATTGCTGATGACAGAAAGAGAGGGCCATAAAAATACTCTTCCCCAAGAACAGGGATGGACATGATTGATCACTGATCACATCTTTTGAATAGCAATTCAGGTTGCTAGGAGTCCAGCTCTGAGGCCAGCCATTGTTTCAACCCTGACCCAGACAAAGATGGCAATAGCCATTTTTCAACCCTCTGGATCCTTGGACAGAGGTGGAGGAGGTGTAGATTTAAAGATGCAGCACTTCCTCAGGGCTGCAGTTGCTGAGCAGGGCAGGAAAGCTCAGCTTTGGGGAACCATCAGAGAAGCTTTTGGCACCCTTCCAGATCCTCTTGCCAGGGCACTTCAGAGCTGGTCTGCATCCCCATCAAGGGTTGCTGGTCCTATTTTGCTGGGAAAGATGGACTTGGGAAAATCCTCTCCAGGGTGACCCTTCTCCCAGAATTTGCCCTTCAGGCAAAAGCAGCTAGAGACAAAGAAAGGAGTGGAACAAAACTATCGAGGCAGACATTCTGGGACAAAGGCCTGCTGGCTTCAAACACATGGTAGAGAGATTTCCATCTCCTGGGGAACAGAGACAACCAAATTCCTGTAAACAGAGAATTCCAAAACAACTAACAAGCAAAAGCCCAGGACAAAACAGAGGCCCACATTGTGTTTGCCTTGAGCAGATCTTCCTGATAGGGGGGCTGAAGCTCAGGAAAATCTCTGTCTTATCATGAAATGGTTACAAAACCAAGAAACAGACAACCCAGGGAATAAATTTCAGAGTTAACATTTAAAAATATTAAAGTATACAGTGTGCAACAAAAAGAGTACAAGACAAACAAAGAGGAAATGGTGGCACTTCCAAAGGAAGAGGATAAAAATACAGAAAACACCAATAATAAAGATGAGAATGTGGACATAAACAACAAAGGATTTGAAAAATGATCTTAAAAATGCTCAAGTAGATGAGGGATAGTACAGAGAAAGAACTAAAGAATATCAAGAAAACAATGAATGAGCAATATGATAATCGAAGTAAAGAGATAGAAATGTTAAAAAGAAACCAAACAGAACTACTGGAGTTGAACACCACAATAACTGAAATGAAAAATGCCCAGGAGGGTTTCAAGAGCAGATATGAGCTGGGAGAAGAAAGAATCAGTGAACTTGAAGACAAAACACTTGAAATAAGTCAGGTTGAGTAGCAGAAAGAAAAAAGAAATATTAAAAATGAAAATAGACTAAGACTGCTATGGGACACCATCAAGTGCACCAATATTCACATTGTGGGACACCCAGAAGGTGGAAAAAAAAAAAAAAAGAGAAAGGGGCAGAAAAAATTGTCAAGGAAATAATGACAGAGAACTTCCAAAATTTAGCAAAAGATGTTGTGGCATGTCAAATTATTTTCTGAATTCCAAAAAGACAAAGATTATGTTTGTAAAATAACCTATTACTCTGGGTATGATACCCTTTGATTGCATTGAATTCAGTTGAGGGGTTGTTGATTAGATTACTTGATGAGATTGCTTTAGGACTTTTGATTGGACTAAGTCAGTGAGGCATGACGCAGTCTCTGCCCTGATGCTGGGCCTGATATAAATGGACACTCTGCAATGTGTGAGAGAGGATTGCTTAAGCACAAAGCCCACAAGAAGCTGGGCCCATGGAGCAGCTCAAGAGGAGACCAGCCCTGCTGTATATCTGATAGCTTACAGCTGAACTTAGGAAGAAAGTGGAATAGTCAAGACTTGATATAGGAGGCCCAGAAAGGGACAAGAACTATGCCTCATTGCTCAAAGTTGAGCTCTAAGAGACAGTAGATTCTGGAGGGGAAGGAGAAACCTGGGCAGAGAATGGTGGCCATCTTGCTGCATCATGTGGCAACACACTGGGATCAACAGCATCTCTGCTGATGCCTCGATTTCTGATACTTTCCATCAGCAGCCCCTTGGCAAACTAAAACAGACGTGAATATGCAAATCCAAGAAACTCAGAGAACACCAAGCAGGATAAACATTAAGAAACATATACTCCTTCATATAATGATTACACTATCAAATGAAAAGGATAAGAAGAGGGTTCTGAAAGCTGCAAGAGAAAAGTAACATGTTACATACAAGGGAGTCCCAATTAGATTGAGTGCTGATTTCTTATCAAAAAACTATGGAGGCAAGGAGGCAGTGGGTTGAAATACTTAAAATGATGAAGACAACTGCCAGCCAAGAATTTTACATGTGGAAAACTCTTTCAGAAATGAGGGAGAGACTAAGATATTTTCAGATAAAAGCTGAGGGAGTGAATCACCACTACACATGCTCTAGAAGCAATGCTAAAGGAAGTTCATACTGAAAAGAAAGGACACTAGATGTGGTTCAAAGTGATGTAAAGAAATAAAGACCTGCGGTAAAATTAAACATTTGAGTAATTATAAATGCCAGTGTTATTTTATTGTATTGTTTGGTAGGTAGTTACACTTCTTATTTCCTACAGGTGCTAAAATGCAAATGCATGAAAAGCAATGATAAATCTACATTTATGGATATACAATGTACAGAGATATAAGTGATAACAAGTACATAAATATGGTGGGGGGCAGAGGGTTATAAGAAAACTATATATTTTGTTGTCTGCAAGAGACTTACCTTAAATACAAAGATACAAGTAGTTTGAGGGTTAAAGATCAATGGAATAGAAATGAGAGCTCAGAAATCATCACATTTATGGCTAACTGACTTTTGGCAATGGGGCAAAGACCATTCAATTGGGAAAGAATAGTCTCTTCAACAAATGGTGCTGGGAAAGCTGGATCTCCATTTGCAAAAGAATGAAAGTGGACCCCAACCTCATACCATAGACAAACATCAACTCAAAATGGATGAAAGACCTAAATATAAGAGCCTGAACTATAAAACTCCTACAAGAAAATATTGGGAAGCATCTTCAGGACCTTGTGTTAGGCAATGTGTTCTTAGACTTTATACCCAAAGTACAAGTAACAAAAGAAAAAAATAGATAAATGGGACCTCATTAAAATGAAATCTTTTGCACCTCAAAGGATTTTATCATTAAAGCAAATTGACAGCCTACATAATGAGAGAAAGCATTTGGAAACTACATATCTGATAGGGGTTTAGTATCCAGAATAAAGAAACCTTTCAACAACAAAAAGACAAACAACCCAATTTTTTTAAATGGGCAAAAGACAGACATTTCTCCAAAGAAACACATATGGTCAATAATCACATGAAAAGATGTTTAAAATCATTAACCATTACGGAAATGCAAATTAAAATCACAATGAGATGTTATTGCACACCATCTAGAATGGCTACTAGGGGAGATCCAAGATGGCGGAATGGAAAATGGCAGGCTGCAGTTTTCCTCCAGAAACTGCAGGAAAGTAGGCAGGTTTACTTGGCAGAAGGGAAGATGCAGGACCATTGGGGCAATTGGAGAGGGCAGTTAGAGAGAGGCGACTCAGTTGGCTGGGGGAAAGGGAAGCCATAGGAGACAGGGCACTCAAGCCAGCACACAGATGGCTTAGAGGGACAAGGAAGCCAGGGGGTGTCTTGGCTAAAAGACCAGCTCTTAGTTGGCTCCAGAGAGCGAGGAAAGCCCCTGGGTGGCCAGGGGAGCATCCTGGTACTCAGCAGGCTCTTGAGGTGGGGGAACTGCAAGGCAAACAGCTGTGGGACCAACACCCAGCAAACTCAGGGGGAGAGAGGTGTAGGGGAGAGGGGAGATAAGAGAGAAAAAAAGCCAGCACTGAAGTGGCTCCAGGGAGAAAGGAGGGGGTAGCTGATTGGGTAGGCTGTCACACTCACTTGCTCTGGGAGAGAGAGATGAACTGCATCAGTGCAAGTGTGGGCTGACAGATGCCTAGCAGCCCGAGAGAGAGGGGAGCCAGGAGAGCCAGCCCCCAAACTATCAGAAGCCCAACTGTCCTGAGGGGAAAAAAGGGTGGGGAGAGGCAGATAACAAGTCTTCAGGAGCCCACCAAACCAGGGGAGTGGGTGTAGCTCAGTGGCTTAATTCCTGCCTCACATATATGAGGTCCCTGGTTCAACCCTCCTAAAAAACAAAACAAGGAAACAAACAAAAACACTAACTGGCCTGAGGGATACAGGAGTGGGGAGAGGTGCCCCAGGAACTGCAAGGAGCTTGAGTTGAAGGACAAGCAGCCTTGGGACAGGGAACTTAGATTGAGATTATTTTTTAGGTTTCTGATATGATATTTTAATTTTATTTTTTAAAAATTATTTAGTTTAGTTTAGTTTTTTCTCTTCACCTGGGTGCCTTACCTGTGGAGGGCAGACTGCAGGGTGATTGATTGGTGAGCATTGGCAGCTTGAGATGGTTTCTAGTGGCCTGAGAGGGAAGCCTGTTTTTTTTTTTTTTTTTTTTTTTTTTTTTTTCTTTTCTTTCCTTCCTTTTCTCTTTTTCTTTCTTCTTTTTTCTCTTTTTTTTTTCTCCTTAGTTTCTTTATTTCTTTTCTCTCTTTCATTTTTCACTCTTGCATTGCTTTTCTTTCATTACACCTTCACTTGTTTGGCCTTCATTTTCTTTCTTCTCATCTTTTCAGTCTTTTATTTTATTCTATTTTTTCCTGTTTCTTTTTTTAATTCCACCTTCTAAATTCTTATTCCTTTTTATTTTTTATGACTTTTCACTCATCACTTTTTTTCCTGGTTCTTTTATGGTTCCTTTTCCATCTTTTAAAAATTATTATTCTTTTTATCTTCTTCTTTCTTTCCTTTTCTAGAGTCTTAATAATTTTTTTTGGTGGTGGTGGGGAACACGGAGAACTACAAGAACATAGAATAAGTGGAACCAAGTACCAAACAGGACCCTTAAAACAAAACAAAACAAAACAAAACAAAATAAAACCCTAGAGTTGAAAGAGAAACTAACTGAAAAAGTCCATCAAGGTAAACAGATGCCTAGACACCAGCAAAAAATTACAAGCCATACTAAGAAACAGAAAGACGTGGCCCAGTCTAATGAACAAACTAAAAAAACAAGAAGCGATACAGAAGGTGGAACAACTAATCAAGGATGTCCAAATAAATATCATAAATCAACTTGATGTGAAGGAAGAGATAAAGGATATTGAGAAGACACTGGGGGAACATACAGAAGAAATTGTAAACATACATAAAAAGATAAAAGAGCTTATGGTGATAAAGGCACAATGCAAGATATGAAAAATACACTGAAAGCACATACCAGCAGATATGAACAGACAGAGGAAACAATTAGTGATGTCAAAGATAGAACATCCGATATCACACAGATGATAGAACAGATAGATAAAATGATAGAAAAAAATCAGCAGGAAGTCAGGGAATTGGATGACAACACAAAACACACAAACATATGCATTATAGGCATCCCAGAGGGAGAAGAGAAGGGAAAGGAGGCAGAAGGAGTGTTGGAGGAAATAATGGCTGAAAATTTCCCAACTCTTTTGAGGGACATGGATATACATGTCCAGGAAGTACACTCCAAGCAATATAAATCCTAACAAGCTTACCCAAGGCGCATAGTTATAAAATTGTCAAATGCTCAAGATAGAGAGAATTCTGAAAGCAGCAAGAGAAAAGAGATCCATCATATATAAAGGAAGCTAGACAAGATTAAGTGCTGATTTATCATCTGAAACCATAAAGGCAAGAAGGCAGTGATATGACATAGTTATAGTGCTAAAAGAAAAAAACCTGCCAGGCAAGAATTCTGTATCCAGCAAAGCTGGCATTCAGAAATGAGAGACAGTTCAACATATTCACAGGTAAACAGAAATAAAGAGAGTTTGTTAATAAGAGAGCAACCTTCAAGAAATACTAAAGGGAGTGCTGCAAGTTGAAAAGAAAAAACAGGAGAGAGAGGGTTGGAGGAGAATGTAGAAAGGAAAATTAGCAAGAATAACTAAAAGGGTAAAAAGAGAAATAAAGAACAATCATAAATATTTATGCACCTAAACAGGTTGAACCAAAATTCATGAGTTAAACAATGGAAGAAGTAAAGGGAGAAATAGATACCTCTACAATTATAGTGGGGGAATTTAATACACCATTATCACCATTAGACAGAACATCTCAACAGAGGGTTAATAAGGAAACAGAGACCTTGAATAATATATTAGAGGATCTATACTTAATAGACATGTACAGAACATTACACCCAAATATAGAATATACATTCTTCTCAAGTGCACATGGATCATTCTCCAGGATAGCCCACATTCTAGGTCACAGAACAAGTCTCAACAAACTTAGAAAGATTGAAATTATACAAAGTAATTTCTCTGACCACAATGGAATGAAGCTGGAAATTAATAAGGGGCAGAGAACCAGAATAGGCACAAAGATATGGAAGCTAAACAACACACTTTTAAACAATCAGTGGGTCAAGAAGGAAACTGCAAAAGAAATAAGTAACTACCTTGAAACGAATAAAAATGAGATCACAATATATCAAAACCTATTGGATGCAGCTAAAGCAGTGCTGAAAGGGAAATTTATAGCCATAAATTCCTATATTAAAAAAGAAGAGCTGAAATTAAAGACTTAACTGCATACCTGGAGGAACTAGGAAAAGAAGAAACTAATCCTAAAGCAAGGAGAAAGAAGGAAATAACAAAGATTAGAGCAGAAGAACTAAATGAAATTGAGAATTAAAAAAACACTAGAATAAATAGAATGGCTACTATTTTATTTTATTTTATTTTTTAAAGATTTACTTATTTATTTACTTTTATCCATTTTTAACTCCCCCTCCTGTTTTTGCCGTTTTTGTGCCCATTTGCTGGGCAATTCTCTGTGTCTGTTTCCTGCCCTCTCTTCTCATCCTTCTCCTCCTGCCTTTACTGGGATTCAATCCTGGGAGCTTCCGATGTGGAAGAGAGGCATCCTACCACCTGCACCACCTTAGTTCCTGGTTTTTCGGCACATCTCATCTTGGCTCTCTCTTGTGTCATTCTCCTGTTACGTCATCATCTTGCTGCGTGGCTCAGTGGGGCCTGGCATACCTGGCACGTAGGGCCTGGGGGTCTGGCGCCTTCTATATTTTCTTTATTTTACCAGGAGGTCCTGGGGATCGAACCCAGGTCCCTCCATATGGGAGATGGACATTCAACCATTTGAGCCACATCTGTCTCTGCTACTATTTAAAAAAATGGAAAATTACAAGTATTGGAGAGGATGTGGAGAAATAGGAATAGTCATTCATTGTTGGTGGGAATGTACAGTGGTGCAGCCACTGTGGAACCCAGTTTGGCAGTTCTCAGGAAGTTAAGAATAGAATTACCACATGACTTGGCAATCTCACCTCTAGGTATATCCCCAAAAGAACTGAAAGCAGGGTTCAAACAGATATTTTCACACTGATGATCATAGAGGACTTATTCACATTGGACAAAATATGGAAGCAACCCTAGTGGCCATCCACTGATGAATGAATAAATAAAATGCAGTATATATAACAATGGAATATTATTCAGTCCTAATAAGGAATGAAGTTCTGATATATGTGACAATGTGGATAAACCTTGAAATGAAATAAGCTAAACACAAAAGGACAAGTATTGTATGAGCTTACTCATATGAAATAATTTGAATAAGCAAACTCATAGAGGCAGAATCTAGAATACAGGGTACCAGGGGATGGGATGGGGGTAGGGAACAGTGAGTTAAGGCTTTAAATGTACAGACAATGGGACAATGTAAAAGTTTTGCTATTGGATGATAGTAATGGTTATACAAGATTTTGAACATAATAAAGAGCACTGAAGTATATATTCGAATGTGGTTAAAAGGGGACATTTTGGGTGGTATATATGTACTAGAATAAATTTTTTAAAAAAATCCATGGACAGCATAACACAAATACTGAACCTGAAGTTAAACCATGGCCTATAGTTAATAGTACAATTTTTAAAATGTGCTTTTATCAATAATAACAAATGTACCACACCAATGCAAGGCATTAATAATAGAATGGTATATGGGAACCCTGCATTTTATGCATGATTGTTCTGTAAAACCACAATTTCTCTCATAAAAAAATGCCATGGCACACTAGCAAAAAAAAAGGCAGAAAGATTGAGGAGAGACAAAAAGATGGCTAATTCTTGTGAAATGATGCAACCTTTGATATGTCTATAAACAAGTGCTTCTTTTTTTTTCTTTCATATTTTTAAGAGAGTGAGCAATGACATTATAAGACTGCTCATCTCATAATAAAATCAGGGCTGTTTAATGGGTGCTTACCTAGTTCCAGGCATTATGTTCATCTCTTTTTTAAAAACAGCTTTATTGAGATATAGTTCACATATTACCATAAAATTCATCCGTTTAAAGTGTACTGTTCAGTGAATTTTAGTATATTCACCAACATGTGCAACTATTACCACAGTCAATTTTACATTTTCATCACTTCAGAAACATACCCCTTACTCTTTAACTATCACCCTTCTTATCCCCTAATTTCCTTAGCCCTAAGCATCCATTAATATACTTTCTGTTTTTATAGATTTGCCCTAACCTGGACATTTCATACAAATGAAATTACATATCAGGTCTTTTGTGACTGGCTTCTTTCATCCATGTTGTAGCATATATGAGTACTTCATTTCTTTATATGGCCAAATAATATTCCATTGTATGGATTTACTACATTTTAAAAAACCCATTCATCAGTTGATAGATAGTTAGGCTGTTTCCACCTTTTGGCTATTATGAATAATCATGCTATAAACATTTGTGTAGAAGTTTTTGTGTGGACATATGTTTTCTATTCTCTTGGGTATAAACCAGGGAGTGGAATTGCTGGATCATACATTAATTCTATATTAAACATTTTGAATTTTTGCCAGACTGTTTTCCAAAGTGGTTGTACCATTTTACATTACCATCAGCAGTACATCCTCACCAACACTGTCTTTTTTATTCTACCCCCCTAATGGGTATGAAGTGGTATATGCTCATTAATTTATGTACACATTATCTCTCTTTCTCATGACCACCTTGTAAAAAAGGTATTATTAGCACCATTTTACCATTAAGGCAACCAAGATTCAGAGCTATCTTGGATCAACTAGAATGTGGCAGGTCTGGGATTTGAACTGAGCTTTACTTGACTCTTAACTATTCCATGGAAATTTTTGTCCCAGGCCTCTTACCCAGTAAGTACATATTAAATATCTGTCAAAAAACAAAGAGCTTTGGAGCCCATAATTCTTTGAAAAGAACATGTAAATGATATTGCAATGGCAGATTTGGCCATATACGTTTTTGTCAAAATCTATAAAACTATACAGTGCAAAGTGTAAACCATAATGTAAACTATAGACCTTTGCTAGTAGTAATGCTTCAACATTGCTTCATCAATTGTAACAAATGTACCACATTAATGTAAGATTAATGTGGGAAGATGTGGGAGGGAGAGGGAGGCGTTATACGGGAATCCCCTATACTTTTGATGTAACTTTTCTGTAATCTAAAACTTCTCTAAAAATAAAGTTTATAAAAAATATTAGTCAGAGGGATACTTTTTATGAAAAATAAGTCTTTTCAGATTGAAATGCCTTGTGCTAGTGAGAACTTTTGAAACTATAAAGAAATCCTTAGACTTTATGTACAAACTTTTTGTCTGTTTTTTTTTTTTTTTTTTTTTTTTTTTTTTTTTGTTGATTCACTCCTCTATTACTCAGAACATAACACACCTACACATGAAATAAAATGGAATATTCCAAGACTTAAAGGCATAAGAGGAGGTTTTTGATACCTGAAAGCAGAAAAACACTTTGTTATAACTCGGGATAAGTGGAGGCTCAAATTGTCAAAGAAGACAGCTTTTATAATTTATTTATTTTTTATTTGACTTTTATACTTTAAAACAAAAGTTCCAGGAAATAGAAGTTGACCAATTAAGAAAGCCTAGTTTAACCTCTTAAATAGGGAATGGTATCCCTTGATTTAGGACAAGCAGAAAAAGAAAATTAAGTGAAATAGTGAACTGAGCATATATTTATCATCTCTTTTTCCAAGATTTCTTTAAAATTATAGTAAAAGAGCAAAGCAGATACAACCACAATAATGAAGAGAACATGAAGTGGGTCATTAAGTGGATTATGGATTTCTATGCATTTCTGGGAAAAGAAAATAGATGGAAGGATGATGACAGATGAATACGAGCAGCAGAAACTTGGAGAGGCTCAGGACTTAGAAAAGCTAAAAATGATATGAGATAAGGGCTGGAAAATGGAGGGGGATGGTGCTAAAGCAAAATCAATATATAGAAGAATCGATTCGCCTGCTCTTCATTCCCTCTGCTCAATTTCCCTCCCAACTCCACTTTGGAGGATAAAATGGAAGATTCTTCCTTTTGGAAAAAAGTCTGGGGTGGACTAATATGGCAAGTGTGGGAATTTTATCTCCAGAATGAAGTGCTCTGCATTCTGGCATTTTGGGATCACAAAGTGTAAAATCAGATCCTTGTATGCTAACTTTATAATTAAACCAGCCAGTTGATAAGTCCTATCATGTTCATTCAACTATTCTATTGATTCATACTTACATATGACTGGGGAGCTTAGGATCATCTAGAGAATTGAATAAAATTTACAATGTGAAAAGAAAAAGATCAAGATAAACAGCAAAACCGATACTGGGGGAAATATACTTTAAGGAACAGAAATTTTTTTTAAATAAATCCTAATTAGTACTTGCAGAAATATTAAAAAGGAGAATAAATCTTCAAATGAAAAAATGAACAGGATGCTATGGAATAAGAACAAGTAGGGATTAAGAAAAATTAATGAAATAAAAAAATATGATGGGAAAAATGTAAATCATTAGAACATTAAAAGATGTAGTCAAGGAAATCTCTTAAAATTGGACAAAAGAAAATGAAAATATTTAAAATAAGGAAATTAGGAGATTATTCTGTGAAGTCCAACATCCAACTGATAGAATTACCAGAAAGACAGAAGTAGGAAACCAGAAATTATCAAAGATGATTTCCTTGAAATACTTGGAGAAGGTCCCTAAATTGAAGAACATGAATCTTCAAGATGGAAAGGACCCCACTGGTATCTATATCAATTTTTTTTTAGCTGTTAAGAAGTCCTTTATTGTAAAATTGTAAAATAAATAGAAAAATAGATTGAAAGAAATTACACGTTTTAAAAGAGAGTGCAAGACCAGGCCAGATTTAACATAATCAATTAAAAATATAGCATAGCAACAAACATTTATAAATGTAAATAATAATATATAATAGAAATTATTTATAACATAATTCTAATTTTTATATTATAGCTCTGTTGGACATAATCTCTAAGAATGAAATAAATTATTGGTTTAGTTATTTAATTTCCATTTAGGCCATAATTCTTTCTAGATAATCAAATTCCTATTTGGGAATTCTTCACATCTTATTGGAATGAATTACAGCCAATAACAATTTGCCAACTCATAATTTTATGAGGCAGAAAACCTCAAAATCTTGTTCAACAGTAGTCATGCTAAATCATTATTGATCCAGATAGATTATTTTAATTAAAAATTATGAATAAGAAAGGGTTAAAGAAAAATGAAGTATCCAAAAATGTATCTCTCCTCCAGTCTTCCTCTGTTAAAAGCAAGTGTTCATTTTGTACGAAAAAAAATTAAAGAATACTGATCACAGGAACAATTGCCCAGTTGCACTGAGTAATTATTGTTCATATATTATAATGTTATTTTACATTTATCTGGTTTACTCCGGCTCTTTTTTGGTTACTATTTGCATGGACTACCTTTTTCCAACCTTTCACTTTTAACATGGTTGTGTCCTTATGTCTGAGGTGGGTCTCTTGTAGACAACATATGGATGGCTCATATTTTTTAAATCTGTTCTATTTGTCTATGTCTTTTGATTGGGGAGTCCAAGCCATTAATATTCAGTGTTATTACTGTAAAGGCATTACTTACTTCATCCATTTTGTCCTTCAGCTCTCTGTTGTCATATCATTCTATTGTCTGTCTTCTTATCCTTTCATTTACCCTTCCTAATAATCTTCATTTCTAAACTCTTCTCCACATCTCTCACCCTTGTTTTTTCCTTTCAGGCTGCAGCACCCCCTTTAGTACCTCTTACAAATCTGGTTTTTTGGTAACATACTCTATCAGTTTTTGTTTGTCTGTGAAGACTTTGAATTCACCCTCATTTTTGAAGGACAGTGTTGGTGGATACAGAATTCTTGGCTGGCAGTGTTTTTCTTTCAGTACCTTAAATACACCATACCACTTTCTTTTCGCCTCCATGGTTCCTGATGAGAGGTCAGCACTTAATCTTATCAAGTTTCCCTTGTATGTGATGATTTACTTTTCTCTTGCTCTCAGAACCCTCTCTTAATCTCTAATAGTTGTCATTCTGAATAGTAGGTGTCTAGGGGTAGGTCTATTTGGATTTATTTTGTTTGGTATGTATTGTCCTTCTTGGGTATTCATATTTATGTCCTTCACAGGCATTGGGAAGTTTTCCTTCATTATTTTCTCAGATATTCTTTCTGCCCCTTTTCCATTCTCTTCACCTTCTGGGACACTGATAATGTGAATGTTTGTGCACTTCATGTCGTCATTCAATTCACTGAGACTCTCTTCCATTTTTTCCATTTTCTTCTCTTTCTAGTCTTCTGTCTTTTGTAGTTCAGATGTTCTGTCTTCAAAATCACTAAGTCTGTCTTCAAGTAATTAAAATCTGCTCTTATTTGTCTCTAATATATTTTTAAAATCCCATCCATTGTGTCTTTCATTCCCATAAGGCCTGTTACTTTTATTTGCAGGCTTCCAAGTTGTTCTTTATGCTCTCCCAGGATCTTCTTAATATCCATTATTTCTTTAGTTATATTTTCTTTGAATTCTTTGAAGTGATTTAGGAGAGTTGTGTGATTATCACTGATTAATTGTCTTAAATTCTGTATCTCTTCAGGATATTTGGTTTGTTTTTTGGCTGGGCCATCTCTTCCTGTTTCCTAGTATGGTTTGTAATTTTTTGCCGATGTCTAGGCATCTGAGTATGTTGGTGAATTTACTCTGATGGTTAATTTCTTTCTCTTGCCTATTATTTTTTTCACAGCTCTTCTTTGATATTTGGTTCAACTTATTCTCAGTCTTTAAAATTGCCCAGCTTGAGTTTTCAAAATCAGGCCAGGGACTCACTAGTGGGGCACAGATTTTCTCTAAGGGGTTGGATACAGAGTGTGGAGAACAGTTTTTATCCATGCAATTTCCAGACTGGCCAGCAGATTGTGCTAGTCAGCATACCTTTCCACAGAGCTGTTTCAGTCTTAGCTTTCCTGTGTTCCTGTGCTGAATCTCCAGATCAAAGCTGGCTCTGCTGGCCAAATTCACTGAAGAAAAGCACCCTGACCTCCCCTCCCTTTTCCCTTGAAACAGCTACAGGGAGGAAGATGACAGGGAGGAACACCTGCAGTGAGCCAGGGGTTTTACCCCACCTTAATATCTTGGGGGTGGGGGATGGGAGCCCTTTCCGGCCATCACTGGGGCTTGGTAACGCACATTTGTCCTTTTGGGTTCTTTGTCTCTCTGTCGTTGCCCCCTCCTGGGAATTGTGTAGCACTGCCCTGGTCTGCTGACCCCCAAAGCAGGTCCCTTGGACAGCTTTTGGCTCTTTTTCTATTGTTTTTGTGAGAGCATTCAGCTCTGCCTGTCAGTCCAATGCCATTTTCCCACAATCCTCAATTATTTTTAAAAGACCCATATCTACATAGTCATTGTATATTTGCAGAACACCAAAGACAAAGAAATGATTCTTAAAGTTTCCTGGAAAAAAACACAGGCCATCTATATGATGGTAACTATGAGATTGTCATTGGAATTTTTTCTTCAGCAAGTCTCCGTTCTAAAAAACAATGAACCTACATCTTCAAAATTCCAAGAGAGAATCATTTTCAAACAAGAATTCTATACCCAACCTATCATTTCAGTGTGAAGTATAAAATTCTAGAAAAAAAGGGTTATCTCCTACAACTTTTTCTTTGGAGATATTATTGTAGAGTGAGGAAATAAACCAAAAAGAGTAAGAAATGGGAGTCAGGGGACAGTAATGGAAAGACCAAGAGTGTCAATTGTGCAGCAAGTCTAGAGTTCCAATGAGAACAGGAGGAGAGAGTATTCCAGCAGCATAGTCACTGAGTGAAAGGGGACTCAAAGGAACAAATAACAAAGTGCTATTATGAAACAAATAGAGGCTATGCAAAAGAAATTAGTTCCAGAAAGAGGAAAAGAAATTAGAAATACAAGGAAAAATAAAATGTTGAATAATAAAGGAAGTAAAACCATTACAAACAACTTGACTCTGCAATAAATATTCACAGGCATAATAGGTAAAACTGCTTATTGAACTGTTCAACCTGTAGAATCAATCTATAGACAAAGCAAAGAAAAATTATAGTTACAGAAGAGCACATGATAAAATTAATCCAGGTGATAAAGTCTGGGAGGAGGAAGATGGGAAATGGTGTAGAGAGACAAGAACAGAAGAGAAGGCTGGGGTGCTCATCCTTTCATCTTACAAATTAAAGCATTAATACATAATTTAAAGTTACAAAGGCAACCAGAGGAAAGAAAATGGTGATGTGTGCTATAAAAATCTAGCTATTACACTATCTGAATTTGTATACTTTGTACTATTTTTCCCCTAACAAGAATTTAATTTCCATGAAAAAAAGGGACCTGTTTTGTTCCCTGCTGTATTTCTAGTGTTCGCTACATATTAGTTGCCCAGTGACTATTTTGGGCCTGAAAGAATGAATGAATACTGGAAATCAATAGCTTCTATCTAAAATTGATAAATCAAGATATAGTGGAAAAAACATGTTAAAGAAATAAAAATAGCCATCAGAAGAAACAATGAAAAGAGTTAAAAGAGATTGCTTTTGGGTAAGAGGACAAGGAACAGAGTTGGAGGAAAATAAGGCAATCTGTACCCTTTTGCTCACATTGAATTTTCTATCATATCCATATATTACTTTGATTAATTTTTAAAAGCATTTCAAAAAATAAAACAGTGGAAATATTCAATTAGACTGGTCAGTTGACTTATTCCAGTTTCAGTTTCCTACTAGATTTATTAAGACTGGATGGAAGTGACTGAATGGCTTGGGAGCCTAAAATTTAATGAATTATACCTTTCTTTTGCCAGATGTTTTGCTGAAAATATTTCCACCTTCCTTTAATAGAAGTATTATCATTTTCACCATTTATAAATGAGATTAACACAGATCAACCCAATGAGTAACTGGCAGAACCAGAATGTGTATCTGAGCCCATCTGCCATTCTTCTTCCAAAATGTATCAGTGGGCTTTTGAACCCCCAAAGGCAGACTAGCTTATAGGCTGAAGAAGCAGCAGTGCAGAAGTATGGAGAGCCATCCATTACTGGGACTTTGGGAAAAGGGGTCGGCTGCTGCCATTTGTAAAACAGCATAATGTCATGGTTGCTACCTTACCAACTTCCAAAGGTTAGTGTTCCAGGTGACAACATGGTTAAATACAATTGAAGAGATTTCATAAATTGAGGCACACCTAATTTTGAAGTCAAGTATGATCAAGAAATTCCCATTAGAGCTCGTTGGCTTCTTGGTGCTAACTTAAAAATATAACTGCAAATGAATTCAAACCAAACACAGACTCCCCTAATATTTCCAGTGCTCTCATTCTATCTACAGAAACTTATCTACAGAGTCCTGTTTATGCCCTCATGGAACAAATATTATATGTGAAGAACTTTGTAGGTGCTATGCCAACAATGAAATGAAATACAAAATTAATGAACGGGTTATGGTGAGAGAGAATAAGAGCTGCAATGGGAAATGAATGATGGTTACTTGGATAGAATGGTTAGGGAAGGGCTCTCCAATAGATTTTACCTGATTCAAAGGATCAAGGGTTGGTGTAATGGGTAGTGCTTCACTAGGAAAAGGAATAGTAATGCAATTACCCAAAGGTGAGACAAAGCTTAGAGGGTTTGAGGAGCTGAAATATTGAGCCAAAGTAAGGGAGAGGGAGAATGGCTCAAGATTAAATTGAAAAGGTCATTAGAGACCTAGCACATAGGGCCTGCAGGCTGTTGGAAGAAATTAGAATAAAATCCAAAATATGATGAAAAACCTCCTAGGAGCACTGAAGTATGATCCTGTGTCTTATCCACTGTTTTAATTTACTAGGCTGCCAAAAGCAGATACCATAAAATGGGTTGGCTTTTAACAATGGGAATTTATTAGCTTACAAGTTTACAGTTTCAAGGCTGAGAAAAATGTACAAATCAAGGCATCATCAGGTGATGCGTTCTCCCCCAAACCCGGCTGCTGGTGATCCTGGACTGCTCTGTCACATGACTAGGCACATGGCTGTATCTGCTGGTCTCTCCCTTCTCTTGCTGGTTTCATTGCTTTTAGCTTCTTCTGTGGCTTTCTTTCTCTGTCTGTATTCATCCTGTTTATAAAGGACTCCAGTAAGAAGATTATGACCACTCTAGGCCACACCTTAACTGAAGTCACCTAATCAAAAGGTCCTACTTGAGATAGGTTCACAACCACAGGAATGGAATAAGTTTAAGAAGATGATTTTCTGGGGTGCATACAATTTAAAACACACATCTACTCAAAGATCTCTCTGGGACATGTTCACCAGACTCAGACATCATACTTCTTCCTCCCAAAATCTTCCACTTCTATTTCTCCTCTTTCCCTCCCTCCCTTCCAAATATTTATGAGTAAGCTCTTTGTCAAAATACCTACTGGGTCCCTATACTCATCAAATAGCAAAATATCACTGTCTTTAGTTTTTCTATTTCCTCACAGTACATCCAATCAGCAACTATATCTTATGAACTTTTTGGCAAAACGTCTCTCCAGTTCTACCTTGTTCAGGCATTTATTACTGCTAATCTACACTTAATTTTCACAAAAATCCTAAGAGGTCTGTCTCTGGATATACTATGGTATGCTGCTTCGTACAGTGTACTTACTGGTTGCCTTTTCTATGTCCTCTTCTCTTTCCAATCCCTCTTATCCATCTTATTGTCAGATTAATGGTTTACACACAGTGCTCTGATCAAGCTGAAATCCATCTATGGTTTCCCATTGCTATCAGAACAACATCCAGACTTCTTAACTTGGTAATCACTCTCTCATGATCTGATCCTCTTCTATACTTCTTAATTCATAGCCCAATTCTCTTCTACAAAGAGTTTTACTAAACTGGAATCATTACGTATGTAATAATACTAATGCAGGGACTCTCAAATTGTGGTACCAGCACTTCAGGGGATCCCTGAGACCTCTTTAGGGGGTCCATGGGCCTAATTAAGTTCATAATAATACTAAGATGCTATTTGCACTTTTTACTTTAATTCCCTGAAAAATATAGAGTAGGGTTTTTCAGAGGCTACATAACGTGCTATCACAACAGATTGAATGTAGAAGCAGATGAGAAACCAGCTGTCTTCTATTAAGTGAGATATTAAAGAAATTTACAAAAAAAATAAAGCAATGGTACTCTTCTCACTAGTGATTTTTTGTTTTGGAAAATATAATAATTTTTCAGAAAAACATGTTATTGATGTTAACATATAATGAACTTATTATTGTTATTTTTAAGTGAATTAGTATTTTAAAAATGTACCTGTTTTAATTTCTAGTCTTCTCTAATTTTGAAGATTATAAAGGGGTCCTAAAACCAAATATTTTGGGAACCTCTGTCTTAGTGATTAAGAGTGTATACTTTAAAATCAGATTGACCTGGAGTTCAAATTTTGGTGCTACTGTCCTCAGGAAAGTTAGTTGTATTGGAGTCCTTGGTTTACTAACTCTCTACTTTATGGGCTAGTAGAGGCAAAATGCTTAAGCCAGAGTTGGCACAGAGTACGCACATGGTGAATAGTAGATTTTGCTGATGTCATGAGCACCACAATGATCATTATCATTGTCATTCTTCAGAATGCCTTATGCTTTCTTGCCTCAAGTTATTTGTGATATTGTCTTGGCAGGGACTGTCTTTTCAGATATACCTTTATCTACTGAAAGCCAACTGTGGTAGGATAATATTTTATAGAAATAAGTGGTCATTCTCTTTTTCTTCCTCGGACCACCACTCAAGCAGTAGAGATAGCTGTCTCTGAGCACTCAACTCAGGGAGAAGACAGAACTAGGAAGACAAGAATGTTAAATTCTTTGTAAGCTTCTAACTAGACTTTTATAACTTATAGCAGAGCTATTAATCTTAGAATCCATGGCTCTTAAATGTAAGAGTCTGGGGCCCAAGAGAGGGGGAAAGTAAATATTTGAAGGCCAAACGGTTGATTTAAATGCCTGGAAGATTGAAACATGACATTTAGTCTATAAAGAAGAAAAAAGGAAGAGTGCAAGTTGATTGCATAAGAACATTATTATAAAAGGAGACCAAATTGGGCCTAATGACAGGAAGGAAGAATATCAGGACAAGTCTGGAGATTGGATGGTGCCCGATTCTCTGATAAGGCCTCATTGAGCCTAGTCCCAGAACAGGCAGATGAGTGTTAGAAACCACAGATAGGATGTGGTAAATCCCACAGAGATCAAGTCCTATGGTCTATCCCAGAGAAGTTGTAAGCTTATCAGGGAAATCTCATGTCTGACCAATGTGGTACCTGAGAGATGGTTGTAACCACTGTTCGCACAGATTGGCTGAGCACTTCTGCTCAGAGTCCTGCAACCTCAGCATAGGAAGAAAGAGACTGTTAAAAGTCCCTGCAGCTCCCTGAGAGAAAAGCAGAAGCATCTAAGAGCATTCTGGTAGACCCAAAGGTGCCTGGAGTCAAGATGAGTGCATGGACCTTGAGAATAGTCCTCAGGGCCATTCGAACAGCAACAGCTAATGACACTAACATCAGGAACCAGATAAAACAAGCCATACACATGCCAAGCCTGGGAGAAAATATATACAAAACATATTTGATAAAGATTTTGTATCCAGACTATATAAACACTCTTACAACTCAATGATAATAAGATGAACAAGTTGATGAAATGGACACAAAATAAACAGACACTTGACCAAAGAAGATACACAAATGGAAAATAAGCACATGAAGATGTGCTCAATATTATTAGTCATTATGGAAATGCAAATAAAACCACAATGAAATACCACTACACACCTACCAGAATTGCTAAGATTAAAAAGACTAACAATATCAAATGTTAGTGAGAATGTAGAGCAGGTGGAACTCTCATACACTGCTGAGGGAAAGCAAAATGTTAGTAACTTTGTAAAATATTTGGCAATTTCTTATAAAGTTAAACAGGTACTTACCATTCAACTCACTTGTAGATATTTACTCAGGAGAAATATAAGCATATGCCCAAACAAAAATTTGTATTTGAACATTCATAACAGCTTAACTCATCATAACCAAAAACTGGAAGCAGCCCAAATGCTCACCAACTGGTTAATGGTGTAGTACATCTATACAATGGAATTTCTACTATTCAGCAATTATATGTAACTACAGGTAAATGCAACATAGATAAAGCTCAAAATCAACGTGCTAAGGAAAAGACTCCAGAAACAAAAGGCTATATGCTGTATGACTCCAATTATATGACATTCTAAAAAAGGCAAAATTGTAATGACAAATGGCAGCTCAGTGCTTCTTGCCAAGGCCATGAAGTGGTAGGAGGTGACTGATTTCAAAAGAGCAGGAGACAATTTCTTGGGGTGTTAGAAATGTTCTCTGTGCTGTCCAGTGCAGTAACTTCTACCCACAGGTGGCTGCTGAGCACTCGAAATGTGGCTGGTATGCCTGGGGAACTGGATTTTTAATTAGATATAATTTTTATTAAATAAAACTCAAATAAATTTCAAAGTTTTAATAGAAAACTTAGAAGTAGGTTTGGTGCAAATTGGGTGTTTGAATCTTCTTTTTCAACTGTAAATTCTGTGAAATCTAAATACAAATAAAGTATTTCTGATGAAAATTCAGCACCTGAATTAAGATATGCTTGTAAGTATAAAACATACACTGGATTTCAAAGAATTGATATTAAAAAATGTAAGTGACCATATTATACATTTTTATATTGATTTCATGTCAAAATGATAATATTTGGATATTTTAGGCTAAGTAAACATATCATTAAAATTAATTTCACTTGTCCCATCTTACCTTTTTAAAACATGTTCACCATAACATTTAAATTATATATGTGACTCACATTATATTTCTATTGGACAGGACTAATCTATATCATAATTGTGGTAGTGGTTTTAAGACTGTATTCCCTGGGAAGTGGATGTGGCTCAAGTGATTGGGCTCCTGTCTACCATATAGGAGGCCCAGGGTTCGATTCCCGGGGCCTTCCAGTGAAAAGCAAACTGCGTGGTGAACTGGCCCACAAAGAGTGCTGGCCCGTGTGGAGAGCTGGTGCAGCAAGATGATGCAAGAAAAAGAGACACAGAAGAGAGACAATAAGAGATGCAGCAGATCAGGGAGCTGAGGTGGCGCAAGAGATTGAGCAGCCCCTCTCTACTCTGGAAGGTCCCAGGATTGGTTCCTGGTGCCACCTAAAGAGAAGACAAGCAGACACAGACACAGAAGAACACACAGAGAGCAGACAGTGAGTGCAAAACAAGGGGCAGGGCGGGGGAGGGGGGCTGCGGGACAGGGAGAAATAAATAAATCTTTAAAAAAAGACACTTAAAAAAAAAAAAGACTGTATTCCCTTGTCAAAGCTCATTGAAATGTACACTTAAAACTGGCAATTTAAAAAATATGTAAACTGCACCTCATACAGCAGGTTAAAATAAAAAGGACAGTCAACACCAAAGAACCATCAAGATAGAACAGATAAGAGGAGTTACACCTGGGTGGGGAGCAATGTGAATTATACAAGGGAGGGGAAACAAGATGTGCTACACGTGGAAGGGGAGAAAAACTGAGTTACACCTGGGGGACAAGATGAGTTACACCTGGAAGGGGAAGCTGCCTCTATAGAGGCCAATAAGCAAGAACAGGAAATGTGAGATGCTCGTCACCTATTCTTTGAGGAGAGAGGATGACCCAGGGAAGGAGGTGTGGATATGGAATTGACTGTTCAGATCCTAATTCATCAGTTTAAATCTGGAAGTGAATGGATTACTATTGTGGTGGATTGAATTGCGTAACCCAGTTTCGACATGTTCTTGGTCTTTGTCCACATTCTGGTGGGTGTGGACCCATTGTAACTAGGATCTCTTGAAGATGTTCAGTTAAGATGTGTCCCAACTGAATCAGGTTGTCCAATAATCCAGATTATTGGAGTCCTTTATTAACAGAATTAAATTCAGATATATAGAGAAAGCCACGGGGGAGGAGACAGAAGCTGGAAGTCAATGGAACCTGGAAGAGAAAGGAGAAGTTGCCGCCATGTGCATTGCCAAGGACTCAAGGATTGTCAGTAGTCAGACCCAGAATGCCACAGTCTTCAGGGAGAAAGCATTGCCTTGCTGATGCCTTGATTTTGGACTCCTAGCCTCAAAACAGGGAGCCAATAAATTTCCATTGTTTAGGCCAACCCACTGTATGGTATTTGTTTTAGCAGCTGAGAAACTAAGACAATCATGAATTGGCAAGATTACATTTTCTTCACTCAGCAGAAGTGGAAGTGAAAGTGGTAGAATAAAGCTGTATTTCTGTACAAGTGAGTGGTGGACTATTGTGACTATGTTCTTTAATCCATCCACATGCCTTTGCCTGAAGGCCCAGTTCCAGCACCACTCTCTCCCGGAACTTCTCCAGGACACTGGTCAAAAGGAATGTTTCATGCATTAGCATTCTCAAAGTTTGGCTTATATTCTTTTCACAGAAATTTTCATGTAACAGGTAGTCGAAGAAAGTTTGTTGAATTAATGTCATCGCACAAGGACCAAGGATACAATAGCATCCGTGTACTGTCTGGTCTTCAGAGAGCTGGAGAAGGTACTAAAGACAAGGTGAGTCTGAACATCCCTCCAGAGCTGACCCATTAGCTGTAGGGTAGAAAGCACCAGGTTCCATGTATGTCAAGTGCCCTTATTTTGGGAAACCCCTTTCTCCCTTGCCCTAGCTAAAAGCCATTCATTTGTCAAGACCCTTCTAAGTTCCTGCCTTCTCCCATACCACTTCCATTTTCTACTCCTTTGAAATCCTGTACTACTTTAACTTCTTAGCAAGTGTGAGTTTTCATGACTGTTTCATATGTGTTTATCCTATCTCCCCCAACCTAATTGTGAGGTTCTTTGGGACATGGATTTCACTCCCATAGTATACAGCACTTTGAGTTAGGCATTCAAACTAACTGATCAAGTGCTGGCAGCAATTAATTCACCTTGGGGAGAAAACATGTTTTTCTTTCTTATTATAAATATGACTATAGAGAAAACTCGTGGAGAAGAACAGCAGCAGGTATATTACTGAACATGGTCCAAGCCAAGTTCTTTATAAACTTTCTCACATTTGATCCTGAAAAACAATGTGATCCCTAAAACCATGATTCCTGAACTTCTCTGATGCACCTTGGGCACCATGGCAAACTCAGAGGGCTAAGAGTTTTAAATTTATAGTTCTGATGTAAACATGTCTGTTAGACACCATGCAAACTATTAGCTCGAGGCAGATAGTTTCAGCCTTAGAGTGTGCTACATTCCTTTCAATGATGGCATAACTTTGAAAAGCTTGGTTTCCAGTGGCTGCTGTAATTAAGAACAAGTACGGTGGCAAAATCCATATGGAGCAGAAAATGAGGGCAGTGATGTCCAAACGGATTCCAAGGTTAAGAAGTTGCACAGGCTCAACAGGTGCACCCATTTCATTAATAAGCAAGTGTGGTTAAAAATGAAATTAAAATATTTTTCTCCCACTTTATGTCTATTGTTTTCCAAAAGGCTACTAAATTATTTGTACATAAATATACATTAAGTTGTTTGGAACTAATTACTTAATAAAGGAACTGTTAGGTATTTCTTTTGGCTAGGGGCTCCATGAAAAAACTACAGTGATACCAAGGGTTCTGTTAACTGAGAAAGTTTAGAAATCTCTGCCCTCTATTTCCATATTATTACCCCCATTTTATAGTTGGAGAAGCTGATAACCCAGGGGCACACACCAGTGTCAGATTTAGGATTCCATTCCAGGTTCCTCTCAGTATAATGCCCTTTTCCTTAACCTTCTGGGTTCACTTTAAGATCTTTCAGAGCAGCAGCTGGGGGCAGTCACCAAAGAGGAAGCAGATGGTCCAGAGAGAAGCCACAGTGGGAGAGGAGTTCCCTTGGGGGCAAGAGAGGGTGGTGGGAGGTCACAGAAAGAAGCAGGGTCAGTGACCCCAGCTGTTTCTAACCACCACCGATTCCCGCAATCAAAATTTACACTGAGAGATTAAGTGACTTACTCGGGGTCCCAAGAGGAGCTCATCCATCCTTCTAGACTATGACATACCCCCACATTAAAACCAGAGGCAAGAGGGAGTAACATAGTATTAAAAATAGAGCAGTTTTGGAATTCAGCTCATTAGCTTCTGGGATGTTCCTGGATTTTTATTCCAACTGCAATACACTTCAAGGAATGACAATGTGACCCTTTTCTCATATGAAGATCTGGGGGCATTTTCCTCACCATTATGCACATATTACCACCCTCTTAAGAGGTCAGTAAAACCTTTCACTTCAAAGCCTGATTTATTTGCATCCCTAATCTCCTGTTAGTTATGCAATCTGCATAATACCTATGCGTGAAATATTTTTAACCAAGCTTTCCAAAATATAGAGGGAAGCCTCATAATAATGGAAGGCATTAACTATCCTAAACAAGAATCCATTTGCAGATTAAATTTGCTAGAAGGTCAGCTTGCAGCTGCCATTGTGTTGCAAACCCCACGTGTCCCTCGTGTCACATTCTGTGACATATCTTGAGAAGAGTCAGGGTCTTTTCCAGTCTGCTGATTTTCTGTATCAATTAGAATAGATTTAAGAGTCCCCAAGCTCTGGTTTCTAGGTGGCCTTGCACAATATTATTAATAATTCATCATACCTGTGCTGATAACAGATTACATATCTAGTGTTCCAAACACTAAGGTCTACCCCATGGCTAATTTCTTTAGCAGTTTCATATCTGATTGACATCCATTTTTCTAATTACAGCTAGAAAATTTAAATTTCATTTGTTAACTTAAAATTAATGGGAAGAACCTGTTTGCTTTTTTAAAAGATTTGACTCGTTCTTTCTCATCTCCTAAGTAATACTGAGATAGTCCATTCCATGGGATAAATCCTGTAAATTATCAGTTTTCATTGTATGAATTCATTTCAGCTGAGTCTAGCAATTTACAATTTGAAGTCTAATATGTTTTTGCAAATAATTTTTATTTTTTTTTGGAGCCCAACAGTGAGGAGGGCAGTAGGGTGTTCATTTGGAATTTCAGAAAATTTTAGGGATAGGAAAACATTTTTAAAAACATTTAAAGAGCTCCACAGCCTTGGGTTCAAAACCTATTTTGACCATTTATGAGCTGTGATGCTCAGGACAGGTTATTAACCCAGAGCTGAGACAAGAGTGAGGCAAGCCAAGTGTCTAGGATGCAAAATTTAAGGAGGTGCTCATTTCAGGGCTATGAAAGTGAAGAGTCAGCACTTGCATGACCTTGAGAGTGAATATCTCCTTCCTTAAATTTTGCACCCAAGCACTCCTCCTGTCTCACCCTAGTCCCAGCCCTGATCTCTGGGCATCAGTTGCAATGTTTGCAGAAGGCTGCCTCTAAGAGCAACCTTCCTCCTGGAGGTGTACTGAGGATGAAATGAGATAATTCACATAAAGCATTTAGCACATTGCCAGGAACATAGTAAGCACTCAATAAATGCTTGTTGCTAATGTATTATGAATGCATTATTGCATTATATAATTTTATATTAATTTTATTTTATAATTATTTTATATTCATTATTTTATTATAATTATATAATTTTATCATGTTACCTCCAGCCTTTTATATTTTATTAGAATGAGGTGCATAATCATTAACATGTTCCCAGTGTCCAGCATGGTCCTTGCTTACCTCACCAGCAATCTCTCCTAAAATTCTTTCTAAGAATCTTTGTAGTCCAGCCACACTGGTCGTCTTTCAGATTCTTGAATTCTGCACACTCTATTGTCCACCTCCCCTGCTGCCCAGCAGAGGACTTTTGCAGTGCTGTTCCCAGTCTAAAGTTCTTTTCCATCTCTTTTCATAAAGTTAATTCTACCTCATCTTCATGTCACACTTCAAACATCAGTTCCTTAAAGCCTAGATCAGATCTTCAGACATTTTTTTTTGGTTTTAAAATAAATAACAGTTGATAATTATGCATTTATTTGTCTGATTACTTGATTAATATCTGTCTCTCCCACTACATGTTAAACTCCCAGAGGGTAGGGACTCTTTATGCTTTACTTGGCAATTTATCTCAGGTTCAGTAGTGTGTAATCAGTGGGTATACAATAAATTGTTTAGTGAGTGATATCAAAACAATATTGTCAGTGTCCCCTCATTGATAGGGCTATCCTCAGCCAGAGAAAGAACATGCACCATCTCACAAGGACATTACTGGATTTTGTATTAACAGCTCTTATTGCTTGTTTTTCCTCACAGTGAACCCCATGACTCTACATGGCCACATGTAGGTCCTATTTTCTCCTACGTGTAGCCACTGTCTCCACATATTTATCAGTTCACAAATACTTTTTGAGCACCTAGAATAGGCAGCACTCTAAGCTTGGCTGGATATATAAAACTGAAAAATATGCTTCTTGCACTCAGCATAGTTGGGGGTGGGGAGAAAAGGGTGAATCACATGCACGAAGTTCTAATTTAAGAAGGTGTAGTTAAGTTTTCTAAGAGAGGTGCAAGCTACCTTCCTCTTTGCCCCTGAGATGGCTCCATCATCTATTTGCTCATTGTTTTTCCTCTTTGTTTGTGTTTGTTGTCTGCTTGTTGTTTTTGCTCGATGTCTGCTCGTTGTCTGCTGGTTGTTTGTTTGTCTTCTTCAGGAGGCATCAGGAACTGAACCTGGGACCTCCCCTGTGGGAGGCAGGCACTCAACTGCTTGAGCCACATCCGCTCCCCACAAGTTACCTTAAGGAAGGTGATCCTGTCATTTGAGAGATCAGTGACCACTTCTTGAATGAGGTGATTTTTTTGAGCTGTAGAATGATAGGAGTTATCCATATGAAGTGTGGAGGGAAGAGAATCAGTATTCCCAGTGGCTAGAATGGTGACAGCAAAGGAGGAAGGATGTTGAGGTACTCTGCACATTTGCAAAGAGTTGACATAGACCATGTCCTCTTTTGTTCTTTCATTTTTTCATTTGTTCATTTATTAATTCATTTATGCATTCATTAATTCTACAACAAATGCTTATAAATTCCCTCCATATGCCAGGCACTGCCTTGGTATGAAAATATACTGGAAATAAGACAAGTCGCATGCTCACATTATATGCTGTTATGTTCAAATCCTGTCTGTATCCAAGAAACCCTCACCTGTTATCCAGGAATTGTTGATAAAAAATACCATGTGTTCAGCCTATAGGTAGGTATATGCCTAATGCTTCATTTTAGATCACTTTTGGAATGCAGTTGTCCTTTAGAGACCCTGTCTGCTCATGAGGGTTAAGATACTCTGAAGGCAAGACTGAGCATACATTTGGCTGAGTCTATTTGCTGTTATTTTAGAAACATAGTCAAGTACTTAAAACAAAACAATGCTAAATAAATGTTTATTCTTTCTTATTATTGTTAACAATTCAGGATGGTGGGAGAAGGTAGAGGGAAAGGACTTACACCTTGAAAAAAGGCATTCTTCATATGCAATGGGCCAGTTGGAGGCACCTACTCTCCAGTTCATTGAACTCATCCAGGACAACTTACGAGGAGATGATGATGGACAACTACCATACCAAGGAAGAGAGTGTCTCAACTGCAAACAAGATAGTTCCATCCATCTACCCCATGGGATCTAAGCCCCCTTTCACTTAGAAACAGAGTGGGTATCACCATCCCCAAATCCTCAAGACTGGGGAATGAACAATGGACTAAAGTAGACTTATTATTATTCTATTTCAGACTTATTATTCTAGCAATGGAAGACTTTTATCATTGATATAAAAGTAGTGGCCACCAGGAGTTCTGAGGGGAAGGAGAGGGAGGAATAGGTGTAATGTGGGGACATTTTGGGACATTGGAATTCTCCTGTATGTCATTGCAATGACAGATACAGGCCTCTATATATTTTGTCATAAACTACAAAATTTTGCAGGACAGAGTGTAAACTATAATGAAAACTATAGTCCACGATTAGTAGCAATGCTTCAATATGTGTTCATCAATTGTGACAAATGTACCACACTAATGAAGGATGTTGTTTCTGTGGGAAAGTGTGGGAGGGGGAGAGGGTGGGGCATATGGGAATCCTCTATATTTTTATGTAAAATTTTTGTAATCTAAAGTGTCTTTAAAAAAAAAAGATAAAGGGAGGAATCCTTAGGGCTTTCTGTCTCCCATTACAGTGACTGGTCATTTTAGCCCAAACTTTTAAACTTCTACTCCCACGGCAGAAACATTTAAGGCAGCTCTCTGCTTATTAAGAATGTAAAGAAACGGAAGCCAAAAAAATATTTACAGGAAGACAGAGATTCCCTTTGCACCCTAGGACTCTTTATATTTTGATTTCCTGGTTTTCAATGAATTTTCTGAAACTGTCACAGTGAAACAACTCCCTCAACCTCCTGTTTTTCCATTTACCTTTACCTGAGGCCTCCACGGGATGTGGTCCTTAACTTACATGATTATTTCTATTTTATAAAGATAAATTGAGACTTGCAGAATGTGGGAAACTTGGCCATAATCTCAAACAAATACAATAAATATATTTCAGATACTGCTCAGCAATTCAAGCTCAAGGACTAAAGCTAAACTCTTAAATCCTTTAATGAATTGAACTATAAGGAATGATTCTTAAAAGCAATGGGAGTTTTCCATTCTCCACTATGTGGTTTTTGGTGGGATTTTCAATCAGGGCTAATCCAACTCCAAATCTATGGATTATAAAGAATTAGCAGAGAAAATTAACTATGTGTATATGAAATCACAATTATAAATATATAATTTCCTATGTTTGGAAGAGAAAAGAGGGTTTCTTTGAGAGTAGACTTTAATGCGTATGTAAATTAATTATAATTCATGACATTCCTTGCACAAATCACTACTTCAGAAAACGATGCAATCATTGAAAACTAACATTGGCATTTTGAATGTTACAATATTTTTTAAAATTTATTGCAAAACAAAATAAATGAAAAAAATAAAAACAAGAAAAATTTATTGCAGTATATTTTCTCTTTCCCCTGAAGAGGGCCTTTTGTCATAAGCAAGATGAATGCAAAATAGAGCCCAAGCTTGTATAACTTGGGTTCAGAGAAGTCTGTTCATGGGGTCCTTTGGGAAGCAATGATTAGGGAGGCAGCAGTTTCTACAGTTGGCCCACTGGACTGTATCCTGGTACTTCATTACAACCTTTATAAAGATCATATCCAAAAGCTAATGGTCTATGGTCTATAGTTTTCCTGGGCACCATTCGTGGTGCTCCCCAACTTTAGGATGTGTACACAACTATCTAAAAATTTGATCTCTTGGCACAATCCACCAAAGTACTCCAAATTTGGGAACCAGTTAGGCATACAAATTTGGGTGATTAAGCTGTTAGTATTGCAAGAAAATGTTGTTGGCCAGATTAGCTTTAAGAATGAAACATCAGTGGGTGGGGACACTGGCAAAGAAGAAAGGTTACCTACTAATGAGTAAATATTATAGGATTGGGTTTTATGAACAAAGCTATTTCCTTTGACCACATGATGATGCAGAAGGAAGATGTGGTAACCCAAATGGGTGCTCCAAAGAGACCTAGTGGCAGCTGGCAAATCTTCTGCGGTACAATTCAGGGCTAGGATACTTACAGTCACTCTCCAGCTCAAAATATCTCCCTAACTAGTCACCCCTTCCAGCATTAGAACAGTGGCTTCCACAGAGAGCATTTTCATCTGGATGTCCCAGTCAAAATGCACACATTCTGGAGCTTAAAGTCATTTTTCCTTTTCCTCTAAACCAACATATCTAATTTTTCAGAAAACCATAAGGTTCTACTTTCTACATAGCTCTCAAATAGGTATTTATCTATCTTCATTTCCTCCACTCTAGTCCAAGACACCATCATCTCCCACCTGAGCTATTGCCAACAGTCTCCTCACTGGTCTACTGGCTTCCACTTTTGCCCCTTGCAATCTATACTCTGCTGATCACCAGGGGAAAATATTTTTTAAAATGTGAATCAGATCATGTCATTCTTCTACCTAAAATCCTCCAACGCCTTCCCCCTTGCACACAGATTAAAATCCAAAGTGCTCACCTTGGCATTCAGCTGAAAACATTCTTCCGCAGCCCTTTGAATGCTTAGCTCTCTCTCATTCAGATATCACCTCCCCCTCCCACCTTGTCAATCTAAAGACATCATCCTCCCTACACCCACACACACCATGTCCATCTACCCTCCCCCTACTCCATTACTATTTCTTCATACAAATTACCACTATGTGAGATTTCAGTGCCCTAGGCCAGAGGTTCTTAACCATTTTTGTTCCATGGACCCCCTTGCCAGTGAGGTGAAATGAATACTTCTGTAATTCATTTATTGCATACATTCATAAGTGAAGGAAATGCTAGGTTTCAGTTAGAGTTCAGAGAAAGTAAAGAAAATAAGTTGATTTTTTTCAATTCAAGCTCATGGACACCCTGAAATCCGACCCCTGGTTAAGAACTCCTGCTCTAGGTGGTATGGCTCTCTCATGAAGCTGCTTCTGTACTGAGTTTAACTGTCACATCCAAGTGCAGACTTAGAGAAAGAATCTGTTCTAATCATCACACATCCTGAATGATTCACTCATGGATTCACTGCCTTTTGTTTTCTGCCAGGATACCATGTTGTTTGGTCCATATATTATGCTAGAATCTGAGCCACTACAGCAAAAATCAATTGCTTTTGGCTTCTTTCACTGTGCCTGAATTCTTGTGCTTGACTCCTCCATGCTAAAACTTAAAAATCATTTTGAAAAAGAAGAAACCTCCATCTCAACACTGTTACTACATCTTTTATCTTCACATTCCTTTTTGCAGACAAATTATTTTTTTAAACTTACTCCCTCACTACCCTGAATGCCTTTTGTCTTTCTAGTGATGGTGGATTTGTAAGACTCATGATTTTCACATTGGGGCTAGCTCTGTTTCCCTTTCAACTGAAAGCTCCTTGAAGACCATGCATTGGTATACCATCTCTAAAGGAATCTATAATTTTATTCACTTTGAAGTGATTTGTACAGCATTCAGCCCATAGTTGGCACTTAAATATCTTTTCTCAAACACTACAGCATTCAAAACAAAGGGAAGCAAAGGGTTATTGTTTAAAACAAGGCATTTGAGTTAATATAATTCTTTCCAACCCAGAAAAATTAAAAAGGGAAATTCTACCAGATGTTACTTCCTTTTTAAAAGTCTTTGACTCTTCAGAGAATATTCTTTCTCTTTGAGGGTATAGTATGGTCTCATCATATATGTAATTAATCAAGTGATTTCAAGTATGTGCACTTGGCAGAAAGAGACAGGCATAAAGCAAGTTGTTCCCCTGATTCTTTTTTATCTGTTTAGTTGCGGTTTTATCTGCAGACCTAATGCCAAAACCTGGCACATAGTTGGCACTCAAGATGTGGAATAGATGAATGAATGTGTGTAGCTAGTACATGACAGAGCCAGTGTTATAAGTCATCTTTGATTACAAATCTATGCCAATAACTAAATTGGACTCACTTCTCAAACTCATCTTAGCAACTTTGGCATTGTTTTCCTGTGCAACTCTTTGATCCTTGCTGTATACTATCCTAGTATGTCATTATTTCTGTGTGTATTTTTCTCACCAAGAGCTTATAGATCCCTCAGGCTAGGGTCATTCCTTGCACAGCATTGCATATATACATCAGAGCCAAAAAATGCCTTGCACATTGTCATCTATCAATTATTCGGTATGCAATTAAGAAATTCACTTTACAGATAAGGATCCTCATTTATAAATAGGTTCAAAGTTATGCCCAAGGACACAATGATAGAGCTGATTCTAGAACCTAATTGACTTGACCCCTTCACATTCTTTTATGAACAAAGTGGGCAACATATAAATAAACAATATCTTCTGGCTCCCAGTCCATATTCTCTCTAATACCACAATGGCTGCCAAAGTCAATTATTTTACTCTTTCAGCCCAATTTTATTTCATGATCTAGATGTAGCAAGGTCAGAGGAGAAGTTCTAAGGAACTTAGAAATGTTAAGTTCTGCTTTCCTCACCTTTTACTGAGGCCTATCATATTTGCTACCCAAGATGCAAAGCACTTAATAGTAAAGTGCCAACCAACTTGACATTTCCCCCTAGTCAAAACAAAATTTATTCATCTCAAACATTGATACATGTCACCTGGCAACCAACTTTTGCCCTTTACAGGCATGCTGTAACTTTGTGCATTAGCAATCCCCCCTCCTTTTCTTGAAAACATAAAATCTGGTCTACCTACATTTTTGTATGTTTTTGGCTCTAGCAATAAATCCATTTTGAAAATGACAAAATTGTCAGAAAGAATTATGGCTTCACTTCTTAAGAAGCGTGTGAATTCACTGAGGAGGTAGCAAGGCAGAGGAGCAGAACAGGAAGAACATACATGAAAAGAACTTTGCCTTGGGCTTTGTACCCTCCTTCTGCATTTTGTTGCGAATGGGTTTAGCAGCCTTCCAGAATTCATGTTTACTCCATAACAAACTTCCTTTACGCCTTTTCCCATAGTACCGGGTAGGGTTTTTACCTTTTAACTAAAATTGATAAAACTAAGAATAATGATGAAGTGAAAACTGATGATGATGATGATGATGATGATGATGATGATGGAAGTACCCACTATTTATAGAGGGGTGACTAGTACTAGCACTATGCTAAGTTTTTGTATACATTATTTTATTTGATCCTTACAACTCCTCCATACTTCAGCCCCTGTTTAAAACCCTTCACGGACTCGCCGTTGACTTTAAGATAAAGTCCAAATGTCTGATACTTTACAAGACCCTCTAAGACCCCATCAGCCTTTGCCTCGCTATTAACTGTATGACACTCTGTCCCTCTTGAGTGGTCTCATCCATAAGCAAACACTTTTGGTTCTTCCAGTGTTCCATACTCCCTCTTGAGCATGGACCTATAAAGATGTTCCCTTGCCCTGTAAACACATTTCTTCCTCTCCTCACCTGGCTAGCTCTTGCTTTCAAGTCATTAATATCTTTTTCTTGGGGAGGCCATCTCCAATTCCCCATAAACTGGGTAGGGTTCCTTTGTTGTTTGCTTCCATGGTGCACTCTCTTTCCTCATTTGTAACTCATAATACTTGTAATGCCTAGTTCTACGTGCATCTTTTCTGCTGATAAAATCCCTACCAAGACTTCTTATTCAAGGTTGTTTCCTTAGCATCTAGCTGAATGCCTGATCTATAAGAAGACCCTGAATAAATGAATGGAAATAAATTATATGCAAGCTCATTGTACGAGCATTCTCAATTTATAGATGAGGAAACAGGTTAAGAGTAGTTAAATAACTTGCACAATGAAATACAATTAGCAAATGATGAAGCCAAGCTTTGAACCCAAGACTGATTCCCAAACCCATTGTAGCAGTTTGGCAGTTTGATATAGTTATGAATTCCAAAAATAGATATTGGATTATGCTTGTAAACTGGTCTGTTCATCTAGGCATAATTAAGTTATAATTAGGGCTTTCATTGGGCCACATCAGTAGGGCGTTGAGCCCCGCCCCTTGGTGGGTGGGGTCTCAAAGATAAAAGACATGGGAAAGGACAGAGTTGGAGTTTTTGATGTTGGAGTTCTGATGCTAAGATTTAATGCTGGAATCCCGGGAAATGAACACACAGAGGAGCTTGGTTGTGAGGAAAAAGAGAAGGCCCCAGGAAGAGAAACAAGCTGTTTGCCTTATAGTCTACAGCTGGGCTTGTGGAGAGAGGCAAAGCCTAGAGAGCCTCATAGTCTACAGCTGACCTTGTGGAGATAGCAGAGGAGCTGAACCCAGAGACAAGTAAGCCCTGGGAAGAGAGGAACCCAGGAAGCCTGAATCCTCGCAGACATTGGCAGCCATCTTGCTCCAACACATGGCAATAGACTTTGGTGAGGGAAGTTACTTATGCTTTATGGCCTGGTAACTGTGGACTTCTACCCCAAATAAATACCCTTTATAAAGACCAACCGATTTTTGGTATTTTGCATCAGCACCCCTTTGGCTGACTAATACACCCACATTCTCAATCAATCTACAGCTTTGCTTCTCAAAATTTCCTCCATCTATAACAGAAAAAATAAAGGCAATTACCATGGAATATATATATATATATATTTTTATCTCAATTATTAATCTAAATTTTTTTTTTCATTTTATTTTTTTTTATTTGTAAAATGATATATAATACATATGCATATATGTGCATTTGTTTACATAAATGTTATTTGTTATATATATATGTATACATTTTATAAAGGTGCCTAGATTACCCAAATATTACTAAGAAACTACAGGGATTCCCATGCTCCCTGCCGCCCACACCCTACCATGGAATATTTAGCTCAAAAAAATTGAGTAGAAAAAGGTGCCAGGATTCAGGGAGGTGATCTTTCTTCCATCTGATTTCAGAGCAATGTGAGAGAAACTGGGCAATTCTCCATCTTTCTGTACCCTGGGAACATTTGTGTACATCCCTAAAAGATGGTTTCTGCCTCTTAAAGGTAGGTGGTAGTGGGTAACAGTCAACCTACAGGTGTAGCTTATAGTCCTTCCACAGATATACATGGAAAAAGAAAAGTGAGTTCCTCACATTTTGAGAGAGGTTGCCCAGGCAACAAAGACAGAACCAGAGCAACAGGCCACCCAGCCGAGACAATCTGCAGCATTCACACTCTTCCATACGGATGCCCACGTCTTAACTCTGTGGGGAATTGCATTCATACATGTACCCCCATTAATGGGGTGGTGCTGAAAGTGTTACCTGTGCCAAGTGGACACACTTTGTGAAGGTATCCTCATGGACAGCAGAAACAATATGCCCACATCCTTGCTGTGTGGCCAGGTGATAAACCCAATGTTTAATTTGTAGACTGTTCCAGAATAGTAACTTCAAAGGTGAAAAGTTCAGTATTTCCAATTTTGTGGTTTGTAATAAGAAAGCTGGCCAATGGAGTAAATATTGTTTTTCAAAATTATGCTAGACCAGTGTGTGTAAAATGACAGTCCCTAACACAGCTCTGTCACTTGACAGCTGTTTGACCTTTGAGGAGTTATTTAGCATCTTAATCATTAATTTGTTCACCTATCAAATGAGGATTATAAACATAAATAATTACCAAAGGGTTTTTTTTGTGAGGAATAAATAAGAAAACGCATGTAAAATGCTTGGGATAATGTGTGGCACAAAATAAGCACTTGATAAATGAAAGTTATAGTGCACTTTGAATGGCTTGTACAAAGCATGGGACTGTATAAAACAATGAATCCTGTGGTGGAAGATGGGCTGTGATGAACAGAATATGAGAACATTCTCTCAGGAACTGTAACAAATATACAATACTAACAGGATATTAATAATCTGGTGGGTTGGGGGAAAATACACCAAATGTAAGATTAGGGCTATAGTTAGTAGCAATATTTTGACGATGCTCTTTCATAGTTTGTAACAAATGTTTCACAACAATGCAAGGTGTTGGTGGTGGAGTGATGTATGGGAGCCCTGTATGATGATATGCATGTTTGTTTTGTAAGTTCACAACTTTTACTGTACATTTATTGTTTATGTATGTTCATGTATGAATGATAAATTTCAGTAAAACAAGTTAAAAAAAAGAAAGCGATCATATCTATTAAGGTATATTTAGGTTTCTGAAAAGGTAGGTGGACAGAAGATTAGCAGTCCCTTTCTTTGAGTCTACTTGCTGGCATAAGTTTAATGTAAAAGCAAGTCTGCTCTAGGATAACCTGCAGTGACGGCTGTCAACCCCTCGTGGCAGAAGCTGCCCTTGCCGTGACTGTAAAGCCTTTGCCAAGTCTAATACAGGCTGAGGCACACAGTGGGTGCTCAAGAAATGCCGTTGAAGCTGCAAACAATGGGCATGTGCGGGCAATTCAAAGCACCATAGGCATCTGGGTGTTTAAAGGAAATTGTCCTTTCCTAAGAGTCATTAAACGAGTTCTCCAGTAACAACCCACTGCTTGATTGCTTTGTTCAGAAGTGCTTTCTGACTCAGTTATCCCACAAGAGATCCGGTTCGCTGCCATATAACTGCGTGACTGCCAGTCTCTACTAGAAAATGGCTTTTCACAATGGCTTGCTGGTGTGTGTGAAGGAAGCGGCTGGACACAGGGGAGAGAGCCACAGAGCAGGATAAAGCTCTACCAATCTGCTCCCAGCTCACTGTTGGGTCCTATTATGCTCGGTGTGTGTGTGTGTGTGTGTGTGTGTGTGTGTGTGTGTTGAGGGAGTGGAGAAGTCAGCAGTACCTATCCACTTTTGAAAAAAAGGTCCAAATCTCATTTAATCTGTTAGAGTATTATTCTTCAGGCATAATTTAGATTCTCAAAAAGTATTGTCTCCTTTGATCACTAAAACCTCTTTGGAGAGAATTAAAATGGAAAATGTGTAAATGAGTATGTCTTGAAATAAATCATTTCTGGCCTAGCAGACCAAATTAGCCTTTTCTTGGGTGTAAAGTACAATATAATGGCTCTAGTCCTTTGGTATGTATTGTGAAAAATTTGATTTTTACCCACAATAAAAAAAAATAATAATAATAATGGCTCTGGTCTTTGTTCTTGACTAAAAGAATCAAGAGAGAAAAATCATTCTAGAATGAATAATCTTTGAATGCTAATTTTGCAAAACTAATATTTGTGACCCACTCATATTATAAATCATCTAGTTTCTGCTATTTTGAAAACAAACCACATGAAGTACTAATTAATAAAAAATATCATGTCTTATTAACACTCATATAGTAATTACCAAAATCACAAATCCATCTGCTAAGTAGTCAGCAAACAAGACAAATGACTGTGCTCAGTTAAACAGATTATCAAATGCCTTTGGGAGTACAATCTAATAGCCCTAACTAAACCATGAATCAAGCAGCTACTCCTTTTGCCACGTGGACAGGCAACGACAATCTCATCTCCCCATGTGAGGGAAGATAGAGCAGTGGAGACACCCAGCAACTCGCCCTCTCTGGAGAGAATGCACTTTTATGCAAGTCAATGCTACTCATGTATCCTCCTTGTACAACCTTTGTACTGACACTGAAGATTTGACTTCTTAAAATGACACAAAGGAAAAGACCCAAAATATATCACTGAAAGCTAAACATAACCCCACTGGTTTCGGCATGTGCAGTGCACAGCAGGGAGGCACCTCAGCTCCCAATGCAGAGAAGAAATCTCATCTTTTTGCAAGTTTCCATGTCTTTTCATCTCTACTCTCCTTGTGACATTCGTTACCTGGACACATTTCATGTCTCCTCTCCTAGCCAGGCATCTTGAGAACAGAAGCTGTGTCTTCCTATTCTGTCAAGTACAACAACAAAGATAGCTGTCTACCATTTCTTGTGACTATAGCTCTGTCAGACATTTGGAAGAATGCTTTAATTTATATTATTTCATTAAATATGCACAATATCTGCTAGAGGTAGGTACATCTTCACTTATGCATGAAGCAACTGAGGTTCAGAGAGCCTCATTCTGAAAGACGCCAAAGCTTGTGCTTTTAAACACTATACTAAACTGATAAAGTGCCTGGTCAGGGCCAAGTACACAGATATTGATAAATCCCTTAGCAGAGTAAGTGAATACCTTCATATCAATTCATTCCTGCATCCTATTGCTAGTTAAGATTAAACCTTCATAGTTATTTTCTCAGTTTTGCATGGTGCCATGGATTATTATTAATATTAGGTATCCAAAACTGTCAGAAAAACTCCCCTTACCTTTTTACATCAGAAAATAAACAGCTCTCCAGGACTCTACCTCCAAGTTCAGCGTCTGCCAAGATGATATTCACAATTGGGCACGTTCGATGGCTTTTCATTTGTGTTGTTGTTACTCACATGTTGGACTGCAAGAGATGGTAGGAGGCTGCCCAGTGTTCTTGGCACTTCCTCCAATCTCCCCTCAACATCCTAGGATCCAGTCACATGGTGGGGGTGGGGGAGCCTAAGGCCTGGTGCCACTGACTTCATAATAGTCAATGTTTCCCATTGGTAGGGTATTGGACTTTGCTGATTTAACCCACTGAGAACACAGTATTCTCCCTCCATCCTGATAATAATACCTCTACCATGCACATGCCTATGTGCTTGGAAGAAACACATCTCATTCTCAGCCATAGAATAGAATGCTGGTTGGTTAATGCCACATCCCATCAGCCATACCATAGCAATTGGTTCTAGGCAGAAGACTCAATTCAGGCCAATGAGAAATAAGGAGATGGTTGCTGGGGCTTCTGGGAAAAATACTTCCTGGCTCAAAGAGCTACCAGGAAAGAGATACTCTCCTTGCTGGATATTCATGTAGAATAAGAGAAAACCATAAAATGCTGGAAATCATTTTGAAACTAAGAAGGAATCCAGTTTCATGACTAAGCAAGAGCCAAAGAAGACCAAAAGAAAATGGAAAATTGTTTTTGATGAATTGCTGAGCCACTTAATCCAGACTTATCCCAAAGCTGGGCCTATTTCTGTATTTTTCAGCTATAGGAGAGTTCTAAATTCCCTTTTTTTATTAAGGACTTTTGAATTAGATTTTTTCTGACTTGAAACTAAAAGAGTCTAAACATATATGGGTCACAAGTTTTGCTTCATGTTTATCATTGTATTCACTTTTTAAAAGAATAATAAGTATGATAGTGGCCTGAGAACTGTAGGGGGTCACTTAATAGCCAATCACAAATCTTAAGCAGGCAAAATTTACCTGTCAAAGCCTGAGTAGAATTGGCCTGTGTGATTTAGGGCCAAGATCTCACAGAGTTCCCTTAAATGTGTTTGATATTAGTGAACTGGGTTCAGTCCATTCTTTCTATAGCAGTCATAAAGCCCAATTATGAAGACATGATGAGATCACTGCTCAACTGGACTAAGACGTAATGACCATCCTAACAGTCAGATCAGCTCATCCTGGCACAATTTCATATAGACTTTCTTGGGTTCTACATATATTTAAAATTTTCAAATGAATTAATAAATATGAGCTACTTGGAGAATGACATTCTTCCTTAAGACCGCATGATGCCTTTGCTTACAAGGACAACTGCCCTTGAAAATCATGAAGTCAGCACAAGTAAGGGCATTACAGGTTTTCCTGTAAAACAATCTGTCACAAAACCTAATTGTAGCTGTCTCATGATGTGACAGCTTAGAGCTGATGTCTTAGAATTCTAGTTGGGAAGAATGGGCCCTTCCCAAGTGCTAGAGATTTTGGATATAAGGAAAGGGGAGGACAACAGGGAGAGACTGGAACAGATGGCACTGGCTCCCTAAAGGGGGTGCATCCAAAGAGTGAGAAAATTAGATATTATCTCTTGTTATTAGGGCCTGCTTCGTTGGTAAGCAATTTGTGTGGTTGCATAGGGCCCCATGCTCAGAAGGGCCCTGCATTGTTTCAGTGATCTGCTGTTGCCATCTTAAAATTCTTAGTAACTTTTGTATAAGGAGCCCTGCATTTTCACTTTGCCTTGGCTTCCATAAATTATGTAGCCTATCCTGTTCATTACAGATCTCCATTCCCATACTAAAGTCACTAAAGGCAGGGGGTGGGGGGAGAATAGAAATTTTACCAAAGAAATGCCTTGGGTTTTCTATGTCTGTCTTTTATGACCACCTGTTCCTTCCTGACTGCCTTCTTTGCATGGGATAAATATTTTTAGAGTGCCATTTTAATTCTTCTGTTGATTTACTGTATTATTTTTGTTATTTTCTCAGTCGTTGCTCTAGCAATTACAATATGCATATTATCACAATTTACTTTAATTAATACTAATTTAATTCCAAATAATATAGAAACTACTTCAATATAACTCCATTCCCTCCTTTCTTTGTTCTATTGTTTTATGTATTGTGTATATGTTAGATGTATATATATATATTTACATCTACATATATGTTATAAACTCAATAATACAGTGTTAAAATTGTTTTATGCAATCAAGTCTTTCAAAGAAGTTGAGGAATGAGAAAAATACATAGAATCTTTTTATTAACTTACATAGTTAATATTTGCAGTGCTCTTCATTTCTTCCTGTGTATTTGAGTTACTTTTGGGTGTTATTTCCTGAAGGATTTCCTTCTTTCAGTATATCTTATAAGGCAGGTCTGCTAGCAACAAATTTGCTCAGCCTTTATTTATCTGGGAATGTCTTTATTTTGCCTTCATTAAAAAATATATTAAATTTTTAAAAGAAGCTTTAGATTACATAAATATTATATAAAAAATATAGGGGATTCCCCTATGCCCCTCCCCACCCCTCCCCCATCTTCCCACATTAACAACATCCTTCATCAGTGTGGTACATTTGTTACAATTGATGAACACGTATTGAAGCATTGTCACCAACTGTGGAGTATAGTTTACATTATAGTTTATACTTTGTCCTGCACAATTTTGTAGATTATGACAAAATACATAATGGCCTATATCCGTCACTGCAATGTCATGCAGGACAACTCCAATGTCCCCAAAATGCCCCCACATTACACCCATTCTTCCCTCTCCACCCCCCTAGAACCTCTGCTGGCCACCACCTTTATATCATTGACAAAATTTCCTCCATTGCTAGAATAACAAGTCTATAATTGAATAATAATAAGTCTAGTTTAGTCCATTGTTCATTCCCCAATCTTGAGGATTCTGGGATGGTTATGCCCATCTGTTTCCAATTGAGAGGGGGCTTAGATCCCATGGGGCTGATGGATGTATCTATCTTGCTTGCAGTTGCAGGCACTTTCTGTTCCTTGGGATGGGCATTGTCCATGATCATCTCCTTGTTTGTTTTCCTGGGTGAGACCATTGAACTAGAGAGTAGGTGTTGCAACTCTGCTGCGATTCAGGGCTCAACTGGCACGTTAACAGACCGAAGACTTTAGTCTCTGGCACATATATTTAACAAGTATAGTGCTAATTGTAGGTTAAAATAAAAGGGGCAGGAGAACCATGTGTAGGGAAGCAAAAATGGATCTAATGCTCTTACCCTGGGGAGCATAAATTCCAAAGTAAGGCCTACTGACAGGGTGCTGAATTCCTGAGCTTGTCTGCCCTGCTTATAGTGTCTGGATGTCTCTAGAGCCCTCGGATGCCTTCACTTTTGAAGATTTGTTTTGTTGGATATAGAATTCTTCTTTGACAGTATTTTCATTTCAGCTCTTTACTGCCTCCTGGTCTCTGTTTTTTTAGATGAGAAGCCAGCCATTAATTGTATCAATGCTCCCACGTACATGATGTCATTTTTCTCCTACAGCTTTCAAGATATTCTCTTTGGCTTTGGCTTTCAACAGATTAACTCTGATGTGTCAAGGTGTGAATCTATTTGTATTTGTCCTATTTGAGTTTCTTTAACCTTATTGGATGTGTAGATAAATGTTTCATTTATTTAATCAAATGTGGGAATTTTTCGGCTATTTCTTCAAAATTTTCTGTTCCTTTCTCTTCTTTCCTTGTGGGACTCCCATTACCTGTATGTTGCTAGGTTTGATCTTGTTCCACAGGTTTCTAAGTTTCTATTGTTCATTTTACTTATTTTTTCTCTCTATTCTTCATATTGCATAATTTCTAATGACTTGAATCTCATTGATTCTTTCTTACACTATCACATCCCTGCTGTTGAGTCCCTCTAGTGAATTTTTCATTTGGGCTGCAGTACTCTTTGAGTACAGAATTTCCCTTTAGTAGTTTTTAATAATTTCTATATCCTTATCGAGAATCTCTACTTGTTGATCTATTGTTCCACTTTCCTTTAATTCTTTACACATGGACTTCTTTAGTTCTTTGGACATATTTATAATAGCTGCTTTGAAGCCTTTATCTGCCAACATCTGCTAAAACTCAGAGACAGTTCCTATTAACTGCTTTTTACCTTGAGTATGGGTCACATTTTCCTGTTACTTGGCATGTCTCATAATTTTTGTTAAAAATGAGACATTTTAAATAATACATTGCAGCCATTCAGAATTCTGATATTTTTTTCCCTGAAGGTTGGAGTTGCTGGTGATTTATTTATCAACTTGCCTGGGCAAATCTGTGAAATCTGTTTTCCCTGAAACCACTAATGCCTCTGCTAAGTTTTTTCTTATTAAAATATATATTGTTTTCATTATTAAACTTGGCTTGCTAGAGGTTGCCCCTTTGTCTGCATAGCTTAGTGGTCAGCTAATGATTGAACATTGGCTGTGCTCAAATACCTTGAACCAGTAAAATTTCCATCCTCTGATGTTGGATTTGTTTGTAGGTAGGGAACACATTCAAAATTCAGGCTATTTCAAGCCTCCTTGGGTTGTAATATCTGTCAGACCCTTTTGAGTCTTTCATGCACACGGACTTAAGGGTTAATCAGAAATGTATGACTAGCTTGGGCCCACTTCAGTCTCTACCTTACATGTGTACAGTCTTATCCAGGAACATGCTTTCCCTGTCCATAACCACAGCCTTAGGCTGGTGGCGCTGATGACCCTCCCCACTCAGCCACCTCCAAGAAGCCACCTCCACTTCTATTGACAACTTTGAGTTAAATGAGTCCTATTCAACATTGATAGAGAAGCCGTTGGTTCACATGTCCTGCCCTAACTTGACAGAACCTACAAGCTGGGATGAGGTGAATGAGAAAAGCCCGAGGCTAGAACATCACAGATTCCCACAGTTCTTAAATGAAGTCAGCAGGTTTTTTGTTGTTGTTGTTGTTTTTAAAGCATAAATGCTTCTCATATTGTTGTTTGCCTTTGGCTGATTTACAGAGCACTAAATGGTTGTTTTTGTCAAATTTCTATAGTTGCTTTTTGGGGAGAAGTTTTGCTCAGTCTCCTCCCTGAATCATAGCTAAAAATCCTGCCCTCTGTCTTGGGTTTTAACATTTCCCATTATCATTCTTCTTCCTTCATGGATTTCATTTCACACACTTAAGTCCAAGGTATGCTAATGACTCAAAAGCAATAAAATATTTCTTACATTTGTAAGACAATTTCAGAAATAAAGTATATACTACTGTTGAAATAAACCACACAAATGGACTTGGTGCAAGTTTAAAGTGAAGTCTCCAAGCACGGCCTGCTGGTCTATCCTCAGTCTTTAGAGCTTTCCTCTAGGCAAGGAATGGCAGGTATCTGATGCCTGCCTGTTGCTATTAATCAGTGTTCCACAACTGTGGCAGACATCACTAATTGTGAGTTTTTTCCTGCTAAGCCCAGACATGGCCTCAGAATCCTCCTGAAACAATAATCCAGTCAGCCATTATAAATCATCAGAGATGGCTCAGGAGATGAGATCTCTTTGTCTTGCCTTCTTTTAGATTCCAGATTGGAATTTGCACTTCTTCATACTAGTTGTTCTGCTTCAACTCTCTAGTCAAGGATTTGGATTTGGTTTCCTGAGGAACATATATTTTATTACCTGAGCCTCAGGCTTAGTGCCTTTGATTCAGCTTTTCTTCTGGATTTCTGCACACACTCCTTTGGTGACTTCATCCATTCTTTGATTTTAAATCTGACCCACTTATTGACTCTTCCTGAATTTTTATTTTTAGACCAGACCACTTCCTAATCTTCAACTACCTACATCTTTCTTGCACCTAGAAATAGAAGGCTTAAGGACATCTCCAATCCCATTGACCAAGACTGAACTGATTTCCCACCTGGAATCTAGTCCACCCCTAGGATTTCTTCATCTTGGTTGATAATACATTTATCCTTTCAAACTTTGAGTCAGCCTTAATTCTCCTTTTTCTCTCTCTCAGCACCAGGAAGTACTGTTGGCTCTATCTTTAAAACAAGTCAGAATCCTTCCCCTTCTTACCACCATCACTACTGTCATCCTCGTTGGAGCCACATATCTCTCAATAGATTATTGCAACTGGTTTCATGATTTCTAACTTTGCTTCTTTTTAGTTTATATCAACAGTAGCTGGAGGGATCCTTTAAAAAGTAAGATCAATCATGGGAGCAGATGTGGCTCAAGCAATTGAGCTCCTGCCTCCCATATGGGAGGTCCCAGGTTCAGTTCTCAGTGCCTCCTGAAAAAAACAAAAATGAACAACAAGCAAAACAAATGAAAAGACCAACTCAGGGAAGCTGATGTAGCTCAGTGATTGAGCGCCAGCTTCCCACATACAAGGGATACGTTCAATCCCTGGCCCCTGGTACTTCAAAAAAAATTAAAAAAAAGTAAGGCCAATCATGTCACTCTTCCATGCAAAATATTCTGATGGCTTCTCTTTTCACTTAGGTTAAAAGCCAAAGGCTTTTCTTTGCGATACCCTACATGATATATCTTTCCTGATGCTCCTGGAAAATGAGAAAACATTATGCTGGCTCTTTGGAGCCTTTGTTTTGGCCATTCTTCTTCCTTGAAATGCTCTTTCCTCAGATATCCAAGAGGCCAATTCTCTCACCTCCTACAAGTCTGCTCAAGTGCCACCTTCTCAACCAAATTTAACCTGACCACCTGTGGCAGTTTGAGATTATTTGTAGGAATCCCAAAAAGAGAAGGATTATGTTTGTAAACTAATCTATTCTTCTGGGTGCGGTACACTTTGATTGTATTAAATTAGGTTGAGCTGTCTTTGATTTGATTGCTTCATAAGATTGATTTAGGGCTTTTGATTGGACTACATCAGTTAGGCACAAGTCAGGCTGAGTCTCTGTCCCTTGCTGGGTCTGATATAAATGGACACAGAGGAAAAGGGAGCCACCATGTATGATGCTGCCATGTGAGAGAGGTTTCACCCACTGTTGAGCTGCCAAAGAGGGAAGTCCCTGAGAGGCTCAAGGAGCTGAGGCCCAGAGAGAGAGAGAAGGCCTCATAAGATACAAGCCCTATGCCAGGTTTGCCTACAGCTGCAGAAAGGAGAGACCTCGGCAGAGATCAGCGGCCATCTTGCTTTGCCATGTGCCTGGACAGCAGAATTAACAGTAGCTGACTCTGCTGAGAAAGCACCTCTTATGGTGCCTTGATTTGAACTTTTCATGGCCTTGGAACTGTAAGTTTTTACCCCAGATAAATCCCCTTCATAAAAGCCAACCCATTTCTGGTACTTTGCATCAGCATTCCTTTGGCAAACTAAAACACCACCCTGTTTAAAATTGCAAATGCATCCTTCCCATCTGCCTCTCCATCCCTACCACTCCTCAAAGCTCTCACCCGTCTCCACTTTCTCTTTTGTTTTCAAATCTATCAATTGTATTACATAATTTACTTATTTATTATCCTTATTATTTATCATGTCTTCCCCTCTCCAGAATGTAAATTGAAAGGGGCAGGGATTTTTGTTTTGTTCACTGACATATCTATAGTTTCTAGAAATGTGCCTGGCACATAATAGGCTTTCAAAAAACATTTGATATTCAGTGGTGGGTCTGCAGTTCTAATATAGGTGGGTGTTTTTGAAGACATGAAATGAATGTGAGTATAGATCCCAAAGACACTTCAGTGAAAGCATAGTTCAAAGGAATGCAAAGGGAATCTCTGTGAAAAAGAGGAGTGCATGGTCAAAAAAAGATTGGTTGGGAAACCATGGATATTATATTCTCATTTGGGGCAGTAATGGAGTACACTAGCATATTAAAGGTTCTGAGAAGTCCTGCAGGCAAGAAATAGACTTAACTTTGTTATTTTTAAATTTTTGAAACAATCTCCAACTTACAAAGAAAGTTTGTGCAAGTAAAATGAGTAGCAAGAAGTTCTGAGTGTGGGCTCTGTAGAAAGATTACCTGGATTCGTATCTTGGCTTTGCCATTTACAAGAGTACTTCATGTCCCTAAGCCTTAGCTCTTTCATCTATAAAATGGGAATGGTATCTATATCATAGGTTTTGGGTTATGATTAAATAAGCTACTTAAGCAGTATCTAGTTGATAATAAGATCTCACTTTAAAAAATTATACAACTATTTGAGTGCCTATTTTCTGCCAGGTAATATCCTAGGTGTTGGCCATACAGAAGTAGAAATAGGTCCCTGACTGCACAGAGCTTGTGTTCCACAGGAAGAAGACAGACTATAAACAAAATAACAAATAAATGAACACTTTCTGATAGTGATACTAGCATGAAGGAAATAAATCAGGGATATGTGATAGAAAGAAGGGATGGTAGCTGCTTTAGATAGGATAGTTCAGAAGATCTTTCTGAGGAGGGGACATTTTCACTGAGGGCTGAAAACTGAGGAGCCAGCAAGCAAAGATCTGTCAGGACGAATCCCATCCCAGGTGGAGGGAATGACAAGGGGAGAGGTGGAAAGGGGGAAATAAACATGACTTGGTCAGGAATAAGATGGAAAGTCCATGTGGCTGGTCAGAGTGAGTACAGAAGAAATAGAGACTTTATAATTTTAAATAACACTAGCACCTCTGGGTCTTTATTTTGGGCATGGCTTCTCAAATTATAATCCTTAGAGGGTGAGGGGAATAGTTCTAGGACATTAGTAATGGTCCAGGAGCCTGGAGAGGAAGGGAGATGCAATTATCAGAGTCCTAGGATTCACAGGAACGGACCAGCCTCCTTTGAACAGGTTTCCCAAGTGAGAGGGGTGGGTGACCTTTGCTATCCTTTTGCCACAAAAGAATGCAGTGGGGTTAAGGTGAATTCACCTCAGAGATGAAGGTGATGGATGTAAAGTTTTAAAAATACTGTTGAAAAGGCCCATATGTGGGTCTCATTGGCATTGTGGTTTCTCTTGACTTTAGATGCCTTCATTCTTGTTGAAGTCTACGATCATTTCTCTTAGTTGACATGTTAGTCTAAAAATTCTCTTTTGGGTAGTCTCTCCCCACCCAACTCCTTTCCGGGGGGCAGAAACCAATCTCTTGAGTATAACTAAACATCCAGGAAAATGCTCAGCAAACACCACAAGCTATTACTTTTAACTGGTACATGTTCAATTACTCACCATACCATAATTAAGTCCTTTTCCAGGTACAAAATCTTCCCCACATGTCCCAGGAATGTAAATTCTAAATTCTTGTTAGTGTTTATATGACCTTGCCAAACTAGCCTGAAAATTCTGTCCCCTATTGTGCCAAGACATTTTTTTTAAGTGCTCCTCTCAGAGACTATTATTGAAAGGAGAAAGTGCTATCTCCGTAACCCAAACAGAGCCTTCTGCCGTAATACATTGGCAAGTTGCAACGTGATGAAATTGTTTTATGTGTGCCTGCTTTTGTTTCCTATCTTTATGTTTCCGACTGCAGAAACAATCTGTTCATTAATTTAATGCAGAATGGGAAATGGAGGTAAAAGGATTCCCGAACTCCCTGAGGCTTCAACACAAAATTTCTTAACAAGAATGCTTGCTCACAACAGGCCTGCTTGGAAATGCCCAGAGATAGCACCTGCACCACTCAAGGATCTCTCCTTCCTAAATGGGCAGCATTCTCTTGACTGAACTAAGCCCAGTGGATGGCACCTTATAGCACTAATTCAAAGATGCAAGGGTTGATCATTTACCTACAGGGATTTACTATCTTCTTTCTCTCTCTCTCTCTTTTTTTTTTTTTTTTTTTTTGCCTTTTGAGACATTTCGTTGTTCTTAGCACCCAGAGGGTAGGCAAGAGATATTAGAGGAAAATTTCAGACCACTTTTAGCTCATTAGTGGGTTTGGGAAAAGCTTGGTTGTATGATAGAAGGGCTTGAAATTGTGGTACAAAGTAAGGTTTAAGAATTCTCTGTGAGTTTTAATTAGCTGCACCTTAAGTTATTCTTCCAATACAATGGATAATTGAGAGCTGACTATAAGAAACACAACTTAATTATCTTAATGACTAATTAATTAGAGATTATTGCCCCAAATCTTCAATTTAGAACTATAATTTTGAAGAGAGTTGTGTGAGTTTGAGAGCATGTGGGGATGTGTTTGTGCATCTGTGTGCATACAGGTGGGTACACAGGTGTGCATTTTGCTTATTTTTATTGTGGATTTCTTCAAACGCCAGCAGCCCATCTGGGTCCAGTCATCAGCCACAGGGTGGTACATTTCCCGTCATTCTTCCCCAGGCATCAGGAGAGTTCTCCACTCTTTGGGTCTTCCTTAGAACCTTTGTACTAAATTATTTGGACTGGCTCAACCCCTTCACTCTGTAAGTATTCATATTGCTCCATTTCTGTTCTCATATGAGCTTACAACTATCCCCAGGGAATTAGGATTTTCAGATTCAAACCCTTTTGTGTTCTAGACCTTATCAAGTTATCAGCCTGCACCTCAGTTTTCTATCTAAGTTTTGAAGGCTCCGTTGAATTACCTAAAGTTTCAAATATTTCGGCAAGGCAGGTCACAAAGAGACTGAAGAGCCTGGAGGTCCCTGTGGCTGAGTTCTTTCCTCCTGGCTGAGTGCTTCTTTATGCACATCACATTTCAGATAAACAAGGTCGCAGAGCAGTGAGAAAAGGGGAACTGTGTATTGCATGCCAAGAGATAACTCACGCTGGTGTTTGTCAAGAGAACTTTCCTGAGAGGGAGGGCAGGCAGAGAAAGCTATGTCTATCAGAGATATTAAAGCTGTGGAGATATAAAAGAAATCTTCAGAATCTGGAAGGACCGCCTGGGAAACAGGGTTTCTTTACTTGTAACAGCATTAAGCATGCTAAAATTTCCATATGGGAATTTTATTGTATGCTGTTTTAATTAAAGCAGGTTGTATTCTACCTTGGAATAATAACTCCTTCTGTTTGCTTCTTGAGAAATTCTGATTTAAAAAAAAAAAAAATATATATATATATATATATATATATCCTTTGCTTCAGCATATGAGATTTCAAATAAAGGGGACTGGAAAATAATCCCATGTGTTTCCAATTGGATGAATTGTTTGCTTGTAAAGTTATTTCCTAAGTATTTTTTTTTTTCGATTAATATATTAAATCCTTGAGGAGTACCCTGGATAAATGCCCAAACTGCTCTTTGGTTAAGTAGAATAACACAAAGTCTGTGTGCAGGGAACCCAATCAGTTTAGGAAGCAGGTCAAAACAGCACCGTAATTATTTGCATTAAAAATCAAAAGGGTTTTCGTAATTGGGAGATGTATTTTTCATTTTCTATCAAATAAGCATTTTGGCCATGATGCCTGATTCTTGAGGAAAACCAAAAGAAAACAAATAACCCTATTATCAGCCACTCTTGTGATGCTATTACCAACCACTTTGTTTTCTTCTGAAATTTCCACCTCAGTCAGATTACCAAGCATCCAGATAAAATTTAAATGAAACACATGTTAGCCAGGAGCATGTAGCTTAGTGTGACAAACAGAACCCATGAGGTGCCCTGGAGTTAAAGAGAAGAGGTCAACTTTCACAAGTGCAAAAAATAAAGTGGGGTGTTCCTGGGGAAGGCTTTGGCCTCAAAGAATGGATATGTAGCTTTTCTAGGTTTAGCTGTAGCTAAATATTTGAAACTTGGATTCTGTTTCATTAAAGCTGTCAGAGGAATTGGAGAAGAGAACAAATATTTTCTCAAGAGTGAAAGGTGTTGAAGTGAACCAGGACTATTATTCCAACAGCGTAAAGCACATCCTTCCATATCGATTGGTAACATCTGAAAACAGGGAGGGCTGGACTGGAAATAGAATTGTGGAGAAGACTTTGCCTTTGGTGCAGAAAAAGAGATGGGAAATCACCACTCTCCTACAGAAAAGCATTCGTACTCCACCAGTTACCCATTGACTCATCTCTTTATGCATGTATTTATTCATTCCATTATTATTTATTGACTTTCTACCAGTTGCCAGACAGTGGAGATACAACAGTAATTGAGATAGTCTTGGACCCAGTCCTCATGGAACTTACAGTCTATTGAAGGATGCAGACAATTATATAAGAAATGAAAATGACATATATTCAGTGCTATGGCAGTTTGATATTATTGATGAATTCCCAAAAGAAATATTGATTATGTTTGTAAACTGGTCTGTTCCTCTGGGCGTGATAACCCTTTGATTGTATTAAATTCAGAGGTTTCACTTTTACTTGATTAAATTAAGATTAGGGCTTTGAGTTGGTCACATCAGTAGGGCATTGAGTCCCCGCCCCCTTGGTGTGTGGATACTCACACAAAAAGACACAGCAGAGGAGAGAACTTAGATTTTATGCTGGAGCCTGGGGAGAAAGCTGAGCTGTTCGCCTGATAGTTTACAGCTGGACTTGTGGAGAGCACAGAGCTGCTGAGCCCAGAAAGAGAAGAGCCCCGGGAAGAGATACAAGCCTTATGCCAGCCTGCAGCTGAGATCAGAAGAAGCTGGGACCACGGAGCCTTAAGAGGAAGAGGAAGGCTGAACCCTCGCAGAGACCGGCAGCCATCTTGCTCCAACATGTGGCAACAGACTTTGGTGAGGGAAGTAACTTACTCTTTATGGCCTTGTGACTGTAAGCTCTACCCCAAATAAATACCCTTTATAAAATCCAACAGAGTTCTAGTACTTTGTGCCAGCACCCCTTTGGCTGACTAAGACAAGTACTAACACACAGGAAGGCCAAGTAGCTCTCGAGTGCTTGGTGGGGCCATGCAACATGGTGAGCTGTTAGGGAATAGATTCCCCAAGGACATGGCATTTTAGCAGAGGCCTTATGGATGGTAGATGTGAGTGAAGTGAAGGAGTGAAACGAAGGGAGAAGAAGAGAAAAAGAAGTTCTGATAGTATTTTGGAGGAACTAAAAGGAACTTGGTTTGTCTTTGGTGTAGAGTTTGGAAGAGCATGGTAGAAAACATGGTCGGAGGAGTGACAAAGCCTTGGAGCCATGCTGCTTTGAGAGCTGACTTCTGAGGTTTGCACAGGCTTAGATCAGATGGAGTTGGGGTTCTGTCCCAGTTCTGATCTTTTTTCAGCATGTTCGCTTCTAAGCTTCATTTCCTCATCCATGTAATGAGTGTTTAAATCTTTCAACTACTTAAAACAAATAACATACAACAGGTTGGGTTAACAACAGGAATTTATTGATTCATAGCTTCAAAGGCTGGAAGGCTTTCTCTGGCTGGCAATCTTTGGGGGTTCCTTGGCTTTTCCATCACATGGCAATGCACATGGTGGTGTCTTTTCTTGTTTCTTCCAAGTTCTGTTGACTTTCAGCTCCTTGGTTCTCCTGTGACTTCTCTCTGTGGCATTCTCTACAAGGCCTCCAGTAACAGAATTAAGACACATCCTGATTCAGTTGGGCCACACCTTAACTGAAGTAACCTCATCAAAGGTCCAGTTAACCATGGGTTCACAGCCACAGAATTAAGATTAAGAACATGTTTTACTGGGGCACATGACTCCAAGTCACTACAATTGGATCTACATACCTCATAGGGTTACTTGGAAAATTAAATAAAGAAATATAAGTACACCTGAGGAATAGGAGGTATTCAATACAAGGAAACTATAACTGTTCCTTTTAAAATGGTCAAATGTTTCTCCTGCCACAGGTATTGGCATTCCAACAAAAGATAATGTCTCAGAGAAAGTAAGCTCTGTTGTTGTTGTCATCATTTCAGGCATCAGCAAGTCTAAAAATATGAGCTGAAATTTGGGGTTGGAGTACCTTCCTGATGGGTCTCAGCTACTTACTCTTTATGAGAGGTTAGTCCCATCTTTAGTGTCAGGAAAGCAAAGACTTCCCAATATAAACAGTGGAGTCACCTGCTAAAATACCGTTTTAGGCATTATGTCCATCTCAATACACTCATTGTCCCAGTCATTCACACTGCCTAAGAAGATCCCCAAATCACCATCACATCCTCCCTCTGGCACAGGAAGTAAATGAAATTAACCAATACATGAGATACCACCTTCTTGTTATCAGCCTTAAGACTCCTTGTAAGTGGGGGGTGTGGGTGGGGATGGGGAACTAGACAGTTATTATGGATGATTTCTAAAAAACAATGGGCCTCTTGAGATTCTCACAGTCCTTTTGGTTGCTTTTCACATCATAAGGCTCAAATAAACAAAACCTCTCTACAGACAGATAGTAGGAGGACACTCAGTAAGCAGAACAGAGCTTCCTGAGGAGAAAAGATTAGCCTAAGGATGTGGGCTTGGTTTCTCTGTGTGAGTTCTGTAAACCTCTGCACTGAGAACTTGTTCCAGATGAGTTACTGGGGATCATAGAACTAAAAACATACTTTATGCCTGTCCAGAGCTCACGATCTAATGGGGGAGACAAATAGCTAGTAAGCTAACATTTTAAAAAATGGTGTCCACGTGCCAGCTCCTGTGCCAATGCAAAACATGCTTCACATGTTTTATTAGAGTTCATCCTCCAAGTATCGCTTTGATCAAGGTGGTAGTAACTTCAATTTGCAGATAAGAAAATTGAGACTTAAGAGCTGGGATTGGTCTTAGCAGTCTTACCTCAGAGTCTTGCTTTTGAATGCTATGCTTTATCCCCTCCTCAGTCCTTGTAGCATGTAACTAGGTTATTATGATATGAGGTATTAAGTGTACTAACTACTAAGTTCTGTGGAAGCCCAGAGAAGGAGATTTTGACCAAAGGCAGAGAAAGAGAGGAGGAGAGAGCAAGCCAATGCAGCTTCCCAGGGGAAGTGGCTTCAGCACTGCGGTCTGACGGCCAAGCAGGAGTGGGCCATGGAGAGTGTGGGGAAAGGAGGGGTCTTTTCAGGTGGAGTGAGCAGCAATTATACCTTCAGAGAGGATTAGAGAAGGAACAGCAGGTAGCTCAGGATAGCTCTTGGTTATCTGTGTCAATAAGGGAAATACGTGGGAGAGATGATCTAAAATTCATGTCTATTTGTCTTCTGAGTGGATAATGTTTTTATTTATTTATATCCTGCCTTGTTCCTCAAAGGTTTGGAGGTAAAATTCATCCCATAGTTTTTATGCAGTGACCTTCCTAATTAAGTTTTTCTCAGCACTGTCGTATCTCATCTTTGTATTCCCTGAGCCATATGCAGAGCAACTGGAATAAAAGTTGAATTGAATTTACATACTTTGAGCATGGAGTAAGTAGTTAGCAAGGGCAACTGGTCCCAGAAGCTTGGTGGGTGGCAAGGAAAGCTGGGCCAAACTTAACATTGCTTAGATTGATATACTGTATTTCACTGAATCTAAGATGCCGTTATAGGGCATGCTATTACTTTATGTACTATTAAGAAAGAAAAGATGCTGCAAAGTAAGCTATAATACAATTTTATGTCACCATCTATTGCAAGATGCAATCCGATTTCAAATATGTTAAAATGTGAAAAAAAAAAATGTGCATCTTTAAAGAGAAGATATACGATGATGATACTTTCCCCTACCCCAATTAGAAATTCTAAAAAATGATGATACTCTGATTGAAGGTGAGAGAAAATGAGAACACACACCATTCTGGATGGCAATTTGCCCAACATTCATAAGCCTAAAGATTTTTCAAACCCCCAGGATTGGGGGAAGAGCTATGGACTAGAATGGACTTGGTGGTATTCTGTCGTATATTGTGATTCAAGCAATGGAAGAAATTGTAACAGTGAGGTGGAGACAGTGGCCACTGGACATTTTCAGGGCAGGGAGGGGAGAGGCAGTCGAAATACAGGGGCTTTTTTGGGACCTGGGGGTTGTCATGAGTGGCATTGTGGCAACAGATAGATGTAGGCCATTTTACATCAGCATATACCACGCAGAACTGTGTGGGAGAGAGGGTGGTCTATGATGTGAAATGCGGTCTATGCTTGGTGGCAAAGCCCCAGGATGTGTATATCCATTGTGGGTGATGTCCCACACTGATGAAGGATGTTGGTGTGGGATGTTGTGGGAGGTGTGGGAGGCGAGGAACATGGGAATCCTTGTAATTTCTGAGTAATAATTAGGTAATCTAAGCACCTTTAAAATATATATATATATAAAATAACATTTATGTAAGAAAATACACATATATGCATATATATTTATATATCATTTTACAAATATTGGTATGTACTGTGAAAAATCTTGATTTTTATGAACAATAAAAAAAAAAACCTTAAAAAAAAAAAAAAAAGATTTTTCAAAGACTTTGACCCAGCAATTCTACCTCTAGGAATTTAACCTAAAGAAATAATTATAAAAGTTTATAAGCATGTCATCCCATTATTATTTACTGTAGCAAAAAATAAAGAAGAAACAACCTAAAATCTTCATTATGTATGTTTTGGCAGAGTTATACAATAGATTAAAATGGTGATAGAGAAATATTTATTTAGATGGATTTTTTTCTATAATATATTAAGTCTTAAATATCAGGTAAAACATTTATTGTAGGATAAAATTACTGCTGTGAAAGAAAAATAAATTTCTTTTCAAATTTGCATAAGAGTAAAGTCTTGAAATATTAATGAGGTTGTCTGGATGAAAGAATTTTTGTTGATCTTATTTTTTTCTTTTCTCTATGTTCTACTTTTTCTAAAATTGAAAAACCAGAAACTAGTGAGATATAGGCTTTTAAGCAGATAATATGCATGTGGGTAATGGAAAATTAACTACCTGGACTTAGAAACTTCATTTTTTATGGAGTAGGATCCTAAGTCTTCCACATTTCATAAATGCGCCTGGCCCAGACCCCAGCTGATTCCAAGGAAGTCCCTGGTTAGGGGTTTAGAAAAGGTTGTTTGATTCCCGATAAGAAATGCAGCTGGATCATTCTGGAGTTTTCCCTTAAAATGAGAAAATAAATACCCTAGGCCACAACTATGCAAAGAGGGCAAGGGAACTAGAAAGTTGCAATGTCATTTTGACCGGAGGCAAATGATGAGATCCTGCCCAGAAGGCAAAGCAGGAAGCTGAGAGGGGGAGACGACAGGACCCAGGTGGAAAAGAGCATGGGGCTAGGGAAGCTGCCCCGAGTAAAGACAAAGCCCACCTAGCCCCATGCCCTCTGTAGATCAAGTTATTTATTTACACATTAATTCCTTTGAGTTCCAGGTCCTGTAAGTGGGAGGGAGGGTGATGGTCAGAAGTAAAGGTTAGGCCTGTAATTTTATCTGGAAAAAATGGAACATCCTCTGTATCATTCTCTAAGCACCACACTTGCTACAAATTCAGAGGTTTGCTACAAATTCAGAGGTTTCTGCATATCATTTACAGTTCTTCACAGATAGAGGTAATTTCATGATGGATGCATCATTGGTAGCTTAGACCTCACCTTATGGAAAAAGTGCAATAATTTGAATGTATCTATTTATTAAGTGACCCATCACCATGTGAGTTGCCATTTGATATATTTTTTAATATAGCTTTATATTTCTTTATTACTTGCTTTAAAGAAATAAATTGTCCTTTATAATTTCCATTATATATCTCTTCATAATTAAAAAACTCAGTTCATATAAGATAGTTTTATTTTGCAATCATTTTTCTTTCTTGTTTATAGACAGGCTTGCCATTTTTTTGTCAGCTCTGTAAGATTTGATCCATTTGTAATCTTTGAATATCTTCATAGTACTTATATACCTACCTACCTATCATCTATCTTTCTTTTACGTAGTATTTGACAACTGTAACCTGAAAGAGTTAAGAGATTTCAAGTGACACATATTCTGGGTCAAGGGGAGGGGACCTAGCACTTGGGGGTTAAGGGTATTCTAGTAGGCATCTGCTGTTTGTCTGTCTTGCATCACTCCCCTCCTCCTTTGGATAATAGCACCCTCACCTATTTGGGGAAACCATCTCTCCACCCACCCCATGTTGTCTTAACAGGGTTGCCCATCCCAGTGCTCTGCCATCCTGGCTGCAGATCCAGACTTGGCTAATCAGAGAACCTCATCTGACCAGGAAACTTGACTCAGCTATGGGAACCTAATCCAAACCCAACAATCAGAGACATTCTCTTCCCTGGAATATTTGTCTCCTGACCAAGAGAGGAGAATTTTTCTCTTCTCTTTCATCTTGGATTGTGAGCCATGAGAATGCAAGTCTGGAGATAAACTCTACTCATTCCATCCAGGTGGGAGAAGCCTACTGGCAGGAGGGAAAACTAAGGCCAACATCCAGGGATGAGCAAAGCTACAAGGGAACACAGTGATGAACAGATATACTTAAGGATGAGGCATTAGAGAAAGGATGCCCCAACAAAATCCCTTGCCTTGCTTTTTTGTTATAATGTAGTTGGAGTTGGGTTTCTGTCATCGGAAACGGCCCGAGTTCCTGATCCTGGTACTTTGGGTACCTTCAAATCATACTAGGCACGTGCATATGCTCTCTATGCATGTAGAGTTGTCTGTGCTCAGTTGAATGCTCTACCATAAGAACATCCAAATCGGTATAATGTTTTTAAAATAGCATTAGAATGCAGTTATCTAAAAAAGAATATCAGTGACTTCAGCCCCAGCACTATATTTTCCATAATCTGCAGCCTTACCATACAAGTATTCCTTGTCTATTGGTTCCTTGCCCTGGACATCAGACTAATCTGAACTGGTACATTTGCCCACTCCCAATGCAATTAGATCTTCCGTTTTCCCTTGCCAAAGACCCACCACAGTCAGAAGGCATGGGTTTCCTGGTGTCTTGTCTCCTTGGTTCTCGGGAGTATCAAAGACCATTTAGAAAGAAAATTATTATGAGGCTACACAAGATGCAGAAAGATTTAACAGAAATCCTGGTTGACTTCAGAAGGCAGCTGGAAAGCAGGACACTCCTCCTCGCACCCTCTCTCTTCCCAAACAAATGCCATATGTCTGCTCACAACGCATTCTGGCTCACTGCTATGTGGTTGACCTTCGATAATGAAAAGATGCCCAAACACTTGGGACCTAATTTTCCTTTCTGCTCATTGTTACAGTCATATTTAATACAACCGAGGAAGAAAAAGAAAACTATGGCAAGCAGGCCTGGAATTCTTTAAAGTACTCCATCAATGAGACAGCTCTCTAGAACATGTCATGATAATTGTGATAGTTCACAGAGAAAAGAGCCTTTTGGGGGCTTTGAAAAGTGATACTTCTGTTAGGATGTGTTCACAACCACTTCAGCACTGTGTCACCTATGGAAAAACTAGGAAATGGGAACTTTTCATTTCATTTTTATAAGTACCACTAGTTCAACCCCAGATTTACTATTC